>JBBBDQ010000932.1:8432500-8477500 GCA_037127315.1 Ascarosepion bandense
TTAGATAGGTTTTGTGACGAGGTACCCCCGATAAATATTGAAAATCAATAATCGAAAAAATCGGGTTATAGAAGGAGTAGTCCGATTTTAATCAAATTTGATACACATAGACAAAGACATAAGAAACGATATTCAGAATTTTCAAGGTTGCAGTTCTTACAATAGTGCAGAAAATTTGATATCGATACCAGGAAGTCAAAATTTGACTTGCAACGATTCATTTTTCTTTCAGTCCTTTCAGTCTACGGTTTCGCTTTAACTGGAAACAACTATATCTTTTTTAGTCTTTCGTGCCAACGTCCAAAGAGTCTGAGCTCCAAGACCATGGATTAGTTTTAAAGCTTTCATTACACCCGATCAACGCCGGGCTATACTACTAGTATATATATATATATATATATATTCAAGCATATTTGGTTCAATAATCTAGACATTATTCAGTATTTGTCGATACTTTTGAGATGAGGCAGTATTTACATTATATCCGCTAGTCCATGTGTTCTTGTGGTTAGATATCAGTGTCTGAATTTTGGGGATTTATAAAACTAATGTCTTGTATTGAAATCGTTGAAGATAATGTTTTTTTTCCAGCACTCCGTATTACTGTTTCCCATATTGTATTTATTTCCATGCTTAACCGGTTTAGGCGATTTTTGTGGCCTGGTTTATGCACTGATTCCTTAAGTTTACGTAGTTTCCAATGGCGCTCTCTATCAACTATTCAACTTTATCCTATAAAAGATGGTGATCCCCTTTCTCTTTACATATGTGGTCAGCTACGCCTGATTTCCTATTTCCACTCGTACTACGGCCTTACAGTGTTCTTTCAGCTTTAGCTTAACGAGGCGGCTCGTTTCACCTTCATAATTCAACAACTACATGGAATGGTGCACTCACAGATCTTAGTCGTGTTCTCTACTGGGTGTCTTTCCAGGGAGAGCTATCTGCGAAGTGCAGAACCACTTTTGAAGTTCGTCAGGATTTTATATGAACCATAGATCTTTTGTATTTTCTCTAACAATCCCTTCACATAAAGTAGTCATTCCGAAACTGTTTTCTGAATGTAGTTATCCTAACGCGCCCTCACTTGTACGTTCATTGTATCCGGTCTGTGCAAATGTTTTTGCCGGTTTGTAAAAGGGGCGTTTTAAATCATTGTAACATATTTTATGCATATTGTTATTACTTAAATATATCAGTCAGTTAAGTGCCATACGTGTTACATGCTTCTGGGCAGAATATTATCCCGCAGTAGGTTGCCATTGCTTTCTGCGGTAGACTGGTTGTCAGCCAAGGCTATAGAACCCAATCTGTCCTGTTATTTGACTCATAGCTACATGGGGAAGAGATGTATTATATTGGTTAATAGTTATTAGTGGGGGTTCAGTTTATTACTTAATAACAATAGAAAACCGATCCCCCACTTTACAACCAGTAGAAGCCTTAATCATGATTCAAACTATTATATTCAGTCAGTCAGTTAAGTTCCATATGTGATACACGCTTGGGTGATCATGTCCCGAAAGAGACATGACTGACTGGGCAGAAGATTATTATTTCTGCGGTAGACTGGTTGCCGACCAAGGCTATAGAACCCAATCTGTCCTGTTATTTAACCCACAACTGGAAGGAATAGACGGAATAATACCTTTCCTAAGGGTATTTGTGCGTAAGTGAATGCAATGAATTCGGCTGGAATTCGAACTCGGCTCCTCGATTTCTCGTTTCGAGCCGATATCCAATGCACTACAACGCACATCCTCCCTAATGCACTACAACGCACATATCACCATCATTAATTTATAACTTTTTCTTTCAGATTATTAAAGCATCATTCATATTTTTCTGCATTATTCTCACCCATGTTCTCCAGGGAACCTGCGACAACGTGTTTCTTGTTGTGAATCTTTGCTTTCATGATACCTTCAGACACCATTTTCGGGTAGGCTTGTCACAGGTGATGAGAAGTGCTATCTTGCCCCATCCTGTATATTCTCCTGATCTAGCTCTCTCGGATTATATTAATTTCAAGGATTACAAAACCATTTAGATGCCATCACGAGATTGAACATGAGTTAGATTCATATTTCACATCAAAACCTAACGAATTTTACAAGCGAGGCATTTATAAACTCGTTGAGAGATGTAATCAAGTTATAGAGAGCAAAGGTCGTAATTGTTATGAATAAAGATTTTCAAAAACACACAGTTTTTCATTTTTAAGATGAAATTTTTAATCGGCTAAAGCTTTTGCACCGAACTGATAACTGTTGTTCTGTACCCAAGGTTGTTTTTATGTTAGAGGGTATTGTTTATACCGACCATTTCTGGTTCATATCCCTGGACTTCCGTTTATGACTTTTGCTCGATGTTGCAAGCAGCAGACGATCCCTTTCTTTACATAATATGCGTGGTGGAAGTTTAACTTGAGTTTTTTTTTATCCTGTGAATGTTGGCTTGCCATATACGGATGTCTTGAAACCATTCTCTGTTCGAGATATTAGCACATCCAAGAATGCTAGTGTGTTGTTGTTCTCTTTTTCCATTGGAAACTGTATCGATGATCTTATTTAGTTTATATCATCCACTCATATCGGCTAATCTTCCTCAAAAATATTTCCGAAAAGTATGTTTTAATTTTCAGCATTTTGTTGATAATAAAAACTCATTCCAATTAATTTATATTCAGTTTAAAATACAGGAAAGTATTTAACTTATTGAAAATATTAAATTTTAATCAATTAGTTTTTTTTTGTTTTTTAATCATATCACCCCAAGCAAGGCGGTAATACCACTGAAGCGCAGGGGGCTACATAAGAATTGAGGATGAGGAAGAGGAAAAAAAAATGAAAGAAAAGAGTGAACAGATTGGAAAAGAGAAAGCCGGAAACCACATCCTAAACAGGGAACAAGGGATGAGACTCTACACCTGTTCAGTAGACGTGGGTGGAGTGTGAACCGGTCGATAGTTTAGTCTATCTACTCCAATTAGATTTGTCTACTGTTTTACCCAAGTGGAGGCACACACATATTTGAAATCCAGGCTTTGACTTTCTCACTAATCAGCCCATGAGAAAACAGGATTGGTAGACATTTCCAAAGTGTTGTGTGCTTTGAATTTTGCTTTTTTTGGAAAAGCAGCTTCTCTGACAGTGTTTTTGAGTCTACCAGTGAAATCTGTTTGAAGTTAAAATTAAAATAAAAGGTTTAAAAAATTAGGTATCGCTTTTCTTTGGCAGTGTATATATATATATGAAATAAATTGTTTGAACATTATTATTATTATTGTCATTTTTCATCATATTTCGATTTCTGCTTTGGTCTCACTACCAACCAAGTCTGCGGGGAGACCTAAGGCAGGTAGTGGAGTGTTGTTATGGCTCCATTTCATGTTTTTCTATCTTCCCTATCATCCCCAGCATTACATAGATAAAGTTTTCCTTAGTGTGTGGGCTGTACTTAATAAGACAATTTTTGTATATCTCTTAAGCTGGGGTTTCCAGGGATTCTTTCAATGTGTTGTTTTGTTCCATTTTTTATCATTCCAAGTGCACCTACTATCACTGGCACAACTCTTGTTTTCAATTTCCACATTTTTTCTATTTCAATTTCCAGGCCTTTATATTTTCACAGTTTTTCAACTTCCTTGATTGCTATGTTACAATCCGCTGGACAAGCCATATCAATTAATAGACAAGTTTTCTCCTTCAGGTTTTTAACAATAATGTCTGGCCTGTTTGCTTCAATTTTTCTGTCTGTGTAGATGGTGTAATCCCATAGAATGGTTACATCTTCTATTTCTGTAACCGGTGCTGGGTGATGTTCATACCAGTGTTTGTTTACAGATTTTCTATAATGTTTGCACATTGCCCAATGTAAATATTGCCCAACTCTATCGTGGCGATTTTTATATTCATTTGGGGCAAGCACAGAACAGCCTGAGATTAGGTGGTCTATTGTTTCTTGGTGTTTATCACAAAACCTGCATTTTGGGTCCATATTATTATGCATAATATTTGCCTGGAAGTTTCTCGTGAAAAGACTTTGGTCTTGTGCTGCAAGAATAAAGCCTTCAGTTTCAGACTTTAATCCAGATGCACGTAACCATCGATGAGTATTAACTTTGTCAACATTGGATTTATTGGCACGTTCTGTATATTGGCCATGCAGAGGTTTGTCTTGCCAGCGCTGTTTCATCTGTTCAAGAGCTTTATCTTTGGCTTTCATTTTCATATTTTTTGCCGCAATAGTTGGTTCTTGGCTTCTGTTTTGCTTTTCTTCAGAATCTACTAACTGTAAATCTTGTTTGTATTTACTGCCTTCTTTTATTATTGAATATTTTTTCTTTCTTTCTTCATGTTGCCTTACTAATTGTATCACCCAGTCCTTTGTTGTTTCTATGTATGTTAGTAAGCCAATAGTTGCTGTCTTGTATGACAATTCCAGCTGAATAAGACCTCTTCCACCTTCTTTACGAGGTATGTATAGACGGTCTACATCAGCCTTTGAATGATGCATCTTATGCTTAGAAAGAAGCTTTCTTGTTTTAGCATTCCATTCGCCTGATGTCGTTTAGAATCCAGTTTAAGATGTTAAAGCTATATTGGACAACTGGGATTGCAAGGCTATTAATGGCCATAACTCTGTTCTGTGAATTTAATTCAGTTTTTAATATCATTCGTAGCCTTCTATAGTACTCTTTATGCACTATTTCTTTCGTTTTTTTATGGTGAATGTTTTCGCTCTCATTTACACCTAGGTATTTATAAGCTTCTTCTGGTTTCAATTCTTTTATTGTTACAGCAGGGTCTAAGCTAATTGAGAATGTTTCTTGTATTGATCCACGTAAAACTGTAGCTTTAGCACATTTATTCAAATTAAATTTTATTCCAATGTCTTCGCTGAAGCATTTTACAGTTTGCAGAAGACCTTCCAGCTCATTATCATTCTTAGCATATAACTTGAAGTCATCCATGTAAAATAGATGGCTTATTTTCTTTTGGCCTATTTTATAACCACATTCTGTCTTATTAAGTTGACTGGTTAGTGCTATTAATGATATGCAGAATAGTAAGGGAGATAAAGAATCACCTTGAAATATACCTCTTTTGATGTTTATTTCATCAGACTTATAGGTTCCATTTATATGATTGAGGTAAAGGGTTGTTTTCCATATAGACATGCACTGTTTGATGAAATTGATGATGACGGGCGACATCTTGTATATATTTAAAGTCTTTAAAATCCAGGAATGTGGCACACTATCGAATGCCTTTAGACAATCTATCCAGGCAGCACTAAGATTTTTCTTTGTACTGTAGCAGTTTTCCAGGATCATTTTGTTAATTAGCAATTGGTCTTTACAACCATAACAGCCACGTTTGCACCCTTTTTGTTCAAGCGGTATCATGTCATTTCTTTCTAAGAATAAATATGTCTGTTTTGTTAAAATAGATGTTAATAGTTTATATGTTGTCGGAAGACATGTAATTGGTCTGTAGTTTTTCGGGTTGTTTCTATCACCATTCTTGGGTAGAAGAAATGTAATTCCTTTGGTCATCCATGCAGGAATTTTAGTGGGATCGTCAACCATTTCTTGAAGTTCTTTGGCTAGTTTTTTATGTGCTGTATTTAAATAATATAGCCAAAAGTTAGGAATTTTATCTATACCTGGGAATTTCCAATTGTGTGCTTTTTTTAGTGCAAATTTAACATCATCTTTTGTAATTCCAGCCCATGTCTGTTCTGGTTTATTTTTCATTCGTTCTATCTCTTGCGCAATCCAATGTACTTTCTTGCTATGTTCTTTAGGGCAAGCCCATATCTTTTCCCAGAACTGTGTGACTTCTTCCATTCTGGGGGGGACTGTCACTTCAATTCTTTTTTTACCTATTTCCCTGTAAAATCTCTTTGTATCAGTCTGAAAAATCTTGTTTTGTTTGTAAAATCTTGCTCTTTTCTCATAGCGTCTTATTCTTTGAGCCTTCAGTTGGATTTTTTGCTTTATTTTTTTCTTTATTTGATAAGACTTCATTTTCATTCTTAATGTTATATTTTCTTTCGGCTCTTCTGCTTTTCCTCGTTCTTACATTTATTCCTCTACTCAGTTCATCCAGTACTGATAGTTCATTTCTAAGTTGTTCGATTTCTTTTTCTATTTTTCTTTTCCGAGGTAGATCTTCATGTCTGCGAGACTGCCTTGTTTTTATTTTGATATTCAATTTTTTTTGTTGCTGCTATTGCTGATGCATATATTACTTCGTTGAGATTTGTATGAGTGTCTTCATCCAGTATTAATTGAGTGCTGCATTGTAGAGTTTAATAGTTCGGAGGTTATGTTTTGTTGGTTGTAATTTTGGGAGCTGTTCTCGTTCCTGCATTGTAATATTTTGTATTTGACTTAGATGGTTTTTTATTTCTATCTTGGCTTCCTGTATATTGTTCTTATTTTCCGTCAAATAATTATCTTCGATGTGTTCTGAACTCGTTTTAACTTCGTCTTTTAACTGACTCAGATCACACCTTTCCAGCACTTTTAAACTTACAGCATTATCTTCGCAGTGATTTGCGTGTTTCACGGTTTCTACATTATGACCTGTGGCTTGTTTGATGTTATTACTTTTTATTTCTGATTCTGATTACCTGTTCCTTTTCATATTTTGTTGATTCGTCTCTTCTTGTTACAATTCTTTTAATTTCATTAATTTCAGCCTCTGTCAGTCGGTTATTGCGAATAATGTACCTACGTACATTGGCTAATTTATTTTCGTCAATATACTTTCTATTTGCTTGACCAACTTTTTCACGCCAAATGTCATATGTTTGGCGAGTCATGTTTTTTTGAGGTTTGAGTAACGCTTCATGAAATTCAGTCATAACGACTTTGTACTCCTCACGAGACCATTTTATTTTTTCTTTCTTTAAATATACGGTTGTAGATCTAGCTGGAGAATTTTCAGGACCATCATTAGGATTATCCTGGTTGTGGGGACCTGAAGATTCATTCTTTGTGTAGGAGTTTGTTCCTATGGCAGATTTTTCGACCTCAGGTAGGTTCCCTCCTGAAGGACGGGCTCCCTGTTTATCCACTGGAAGAGCCATACTGGACTTTTTATTTCTATTTGTATTTTTCATGTTTTTCCCACGAGTGACGCACGGGTCCAAAAGTCCACCCAAAGTTGCCCGGCACGTTGGGTAACGGTCTTTTACAAACAGGGTCCCTCATAACGCAGTAGCCATTCACTCCTCGGCACGATTAACACCTTGAGTTGCGGGTTGTTGTTCGGAGTTTTCCTTCTCCTAAATGGGCTGCCAAGCAACATCTGACATAGACGCGATTGGAATTCAAGGAGAAAGACGCTGGTTAAAAAAAAAAAAAAAAAACCTTTGGCGTAGCAACGGCTCAACGAAACAAAACATCAATACTAGAGTATTTTGTTAAAAAAAAATTTTACGGAATATCGACAACTAAAGGAAATATAATACGGATGATTTTATTTAGGTTAATTTGAAGAACAAACAGATAGATTAAAATAAAACAGAATTTCATAAAAAAAAAAATTCGATAATATCTAAAGAAAAAATCCTGTTTATATTAAAACAGAATTTCATATTAAGAAAAAGAAAAATTCAAATATAGAGACGCTGGTTGAAAAAAAAAAACATACTTGGACGTAACGGTCGTTCAACGGGGAAAAAAAATTGTTGCTACCATCAATAGTCCTTGCAAAAAAAAAAATTTAATAATTTGTTCGTCCACTTTATCATTTATTTTTTCAATAAAGTCGTTGGTCAAAAATAGGGTTATCAGAATAAGATAAATTAAATAAGTAAATTAAATCAATAAATAAGTAAAAAATGAATATATCAATAAATACGTAGACTTTCTATAAAATAATACCGTAGAAATTGTTGTTCATCGGATTTAATTTATTTTCTTGTTTTGTTTTTAAGAAAATTATAATAGTTAAAAAAAAAAAAAAATTTTACGAAATATCGACAGCTAAAGGAAATATAATACGGATGATTTTATTTAGGTTCATTTAAAGAACAAACAGATAAATTAAAATAAAAAAGAATTTCATAAAAAATTATTATTATTATTATTATTATTATTATTATTATTATTATTATTATTATAACATATATATATATATATATATATATATATATATATATATATATATAATAAGAGAGGGACCAGACACATGTTGGGTAAAATCTGTTTATATGGTAATTTTACTGTTCTTTAACCCTTTTTTGCAAGTGTTTTTGTTGCCATCAATTTATGTTAATGTTTTTTCCAGTAATTTTTGACCAGAATGAGAATGATATACTCCAGGGGTTCAAGAATATTCCTTGAAAGATTGCTTATATAGGTCTCGTGAATATTACTTTAATAAATGCTTATATAAATTTGATGAATATTCCTTTAATAAATGCTTATATAGGTCTCATGAGTATCCCTCTAATAAATGCTTATATAGGTCTCATGAATATTCCTTTAAGAAACGCTTATGTAAATCTCATGAATATTCCTTTAATAATTGCTTATATAGGTCTGATGAATATTCCTTTAATAAATACTTATATAAATTTGATGAATATTCCTTTAATAAATGCTTATATAGGTTTCATGAGTATCCCTCTAATAAATGCTTATATAGGTCTCATGAATATTCCTTTAATAAACGCTTATGTAAATCTCATGAATATTCCTTTAATAATTGCTTGTATAGGTCTGATGAATATTCCTTTAATAAATACTTATATAAATTTGATGAATATTCCTTTAATAAATGCTTATATAGGTCTCATGTGTATCCCTCTAATAAATGCTTATATAGGTCTCATGAATATTCCTTTAATAAACGCTTATAAAAATCTCATGAATATTCCTTTAATAATTGCTTGTATAGGTCTGATGAATATTCCTTTAATAAATACTTATATAGGTCTCATGAATATTCCTTTAATAAACGCTCATATAAATCTCATGAATATTCCTTTAATAATTGCTTATATAGGTCTCATGAATATTCCTTTAATAAATACTTATATAAATTTGATGAATATTCCTTTAATAAATGCTTATATAGGTCTCATGAGTATCCCTCTAATAAATGCTTATATAGGTCTCATGAATATACCTTTAATAAACGCTTATATAAGACTCATGAATATTCCTTTAATAATTGCTTGTATAGGTCTGATGAATATTCCTTTAATAAATGCTTATATAAGTCTCATGAGTATCCCTCTAATAAATGCTTATATAGGTCTCATGAATATTCCTTTAATAAACCCTTATAAAAGTCTCATGAATATTCCTTTAATAATTGCTTGTATAGGTCTGATGAATATTCCTTTAATAAATACTTATAGAGGTCTCATGAGTATCCCTCTAATAAATGCTTATATAGGTCTCATGAATATTCCTTTAATAAACGCTTATATAAGTCTCATGAATATTCCTTTAAACTATTGCTTGTATAGGTCTGATGTATATTCCTTTAATAAATACTCATATAAATTTGATGAAAATTCCTTTAATAAATGCTTATATAGGTCTCATGAATATTCCTTTAATAAATGCTTATATAAGTCTCATGAATATTCCTTTAATAATTGCTTGTATAGGTCTGATGTATATTACTTTAATAAATACTTATATAAATTTGATGAATATTCCTTTAATAAATGCTTATATAGGTTTCATGAGTATCCCTCTAATAAATGCTTATATAGGTCTCATGAATATTCCTTTAATAAACGCTTATATAAGTCTCATGAATATTCCTTTAATAATTGCTTATATTGGTCTGATGAATATTCCTTTAATAATTGCATATATAGGTCTGAATTCCTTTCAAAATGCTTATATAGGTCTGATAAATATTCCTTTAAAAATTGTTTACATACTGATTTGATGGCATACAAGACATCACTTTCTATTCATATCCAAAATATCTCCCGAATCCATTAATCAACCTTTAGATATTTGCTTATTTAATGTATATTCAGACGGGCATACGGCCATCTCACGTTGTAACACTGCTTTACTTCCGATCACCAAAGCTTAGCAACGTCGAGCCTGTTTTAATATCCAGATGGGGGACCAATGAATAACGGCCAGAATTTAAAAATCGGAGAGCTGACTTACAATTCTCGTCGGATTCGTTATATTCACTAATGCAATAGAAAATAACATGAATCCACTACTTTACCCTCCAGCTACGGGTTAAACAGTAAATTGTTATCATCTTGTTCTAAATTCTTACAGTGTTTTTATTTATACAACCTGCAATCAATTCTGCTATATAACCTAAATCTGGGGGAAAAAAAGAAATGGCTTAAAACTCTTTCAAGAGATATTTACGCGTAAGTGAATGTAATGATCTCCACTGGAATTTGAACTCGGTTTTCCGATTTCTCCATCGCCCGGTTCACACTCCACCCACGACTATTGTACAGGTGTAGAGGCTCATCCCTTGTTCCCTGTTTAAGATGTGGTTTCCGGCTTTCTCTTTTCCAATCTTTCACTTTTCTTTTTCTTTTTTTTTATTTATTATTTTTTCAATTGGAGTAGATAGACTAAACTATCACCCGGTTGACACTACACCCACGTCTATTGTACAGGTGTAGAGGGTCATCCCTTGTTCCCTGTTTAGGATGTGGTTTCCGGCTTTCTCTTTTCCAATTTTTTCACTTTTCTTTTTCTTCTTCTTTCTTTATTATTTTTTTCAATTGGAGTAGATAGACTAAACTATAGCCCGGTTCACACTCCACCCACGTCTATTGTACAGGTGTAGAGGCTCATCCCTTGTTCCCTGTTTAGGATGTGGTTTCCGGTTTTCTCTTTTCCAAATCTTTTCATTATTACGTAGCCCCCTGCACATCAGTGGCATTACCGCCTTGCTCGGGGTGATATGATTAAAAAAAGAAAAAATCTAAGCCTCTATTCAAGAGCGCATCCACTTTCATACAAAGCATAGAATACAACTTTTAAGGGTGTAAGAATTTCACTCGATAGTAACATTACGTGAAATGAAGGAAATTTTCCTCTGTTGATTAAATAATATGGACGGTGACTGAAAAATAAATCCCTATTTTACGTATGACTAACCAGCCAAGAGTCCTGACTCAATACCCTGTTGTTTTTTTTTCTTGATTAAAGAAGCAAGTCTACATTAAAAAAAATCAAGACTTCGGAAGAACCTGAAAGTCGAATACAAAAAATAACGTCATCCATACCACAAGAATTCCTGGTGAAATCAGTTGACGCTATTCCTGGGAGGCTCTAGAAACTGGTATCGAATTCTGGCGCCCATATCGAATTTGAAATAAAACCTCATGCAAAACCTTTTTCTTTCATATCCATTTCTTATAAAAATTATACTTAATATATAAATTATAAGTAATTTAAAATGAAGAGGAACTTTTCAATCACCTTGCATATTCAATGCGGTTAGTATATAAAAAGTTTTCTGAAAGAATACTGGATGTAAAATATACCGGATAAAGACCGATTCGGTCTATATTCTGAGTGAAAACAAAAGCAAGTATAAATATCTTGACAATTCTAAAGAATAATATCAATACTCTGTCTGAGAAACTAGAAAAGAAGTTAAAATATTTTTTTAATAATCTACAGGGAGATTAAAAATAACTCCCTATTTTATGGATGAGGAATATGACAGGAGTACTGTAATATTTTCTTTGAGATTGGTTTAAGGAGAAAGTTTACTGTATTAAATCAAGACTGTCAAAGAATTTGAAGAGCGATTACAAGAATTTATGTCTTCCATACTACAAGAGTTCCTGGTGAAATCAGTTGACGCGATTCCTGGGAGGCTCGAGAATCTGGTCTCGGAATCTGGTGCCATATCGAATTTTAGACAAAACCTCATGCTAAACGCTTTCTTCTTATATCCATTTCTTGTAAAAATTATACTTATTATATAAATTATAGGTATTTTAAAATGAAGAGGTTGATTGAAAAGTAACTCCCTATTCTGTGTATGAGTCACCAGTCAATCAGTTTTTTTATTTGGGGTTGGTTAAAGGAGCATTTCTATTCTACCAAACCAAGCCTTTGAATAAATTCGAAGGGCAAATACAAGAAGTTGTGTGTTCCAAACCACAAGAGTTCCTTGTGATATCAGTTGACGGAACGCGGAGCCGGTAGCGAAATCTGGTGCCCATATCGAATTTGAAATAAAAAATCATGCGAAGCCCTTTTCTTTAATTTCCATTTCTTGTAAAAATTATACTTAACTAGCAGTATATCCCGGCGTTTCTCGGGTGTAATGAAAGCTTTAAAACTAATCCATGGTCCTAGAGCTCAGACTCAGCCTACATTTGTGTGAAGTTTGATGAGAATCGGATAAAAATTGTGGATTTGTATAAAGGACATACAGACAGATAAATAGACACACACACAAGCATCTTGCCTTATATATATATATATATACATCTTGCCTTTTATATATATATTATCGATTTTCTGCACTATTGTAAGAACTGCAACCTTGAAACTTCTGAATATCGTTTCTTATGTCTTTGTCTATGAGTGTATCAAATTTTATGTCTTTGTCTATAAGTGTATCAAATTTGATAAAAATCCTTCTATAACCCGATTTTTTCGATTATCGATTTTTGATATTTGTCGGGGGTACCTCGACGCAAAACCTATCTAAGAACACTCGCAGATGTTTGTAGTACAACTGTGTAAATTTTCAAGAAAATCGGTTCTGCCGTTTCGGAGTCTATAGGTAACGGATACACACAGACACACACACACACACACACAGACACACACACACACACACACAGACAGACAGACACACACACACACACACAGACAAAGTTCCATTTATAAATATGTTTAGATATATAAATTATAAATATTTGAAAATAAAGAGGAACTATTCAATCAGCTTGTATATTCAAAGCGGTTCGTATGTCCTTACCTTCCGAACAAAGACATTCTTTATGCGCAGGAAAGAAATCAAATAACTGAGTGAAATTAAAAAGAAGTATAAATATCCAGACAAATCTAAAGAATAATATCAATACTTTGTCTGGGAAACTAGAAAACAATTTTAAAAGTTTTTTTTTTAAATAATCTACAGGGGAATCGAAAAGAAACTCCCTATTTTATGTATGACTGGCTAGACAGGAGCACCGTGACTTTGGAATTGTTTAAAGGAACAAATAAAACCTTATGCTAAACACTTTCCTCTCATACCCATTTCTTGAAAAAGTTTAATGAGTTAGTTTTTAATCATAGTGTAGATTGGATAATAACCAGATTATACAAGCGTATACTCCATAAATTGCTTAAGTGTATGCATCAATTTCGAAAATATCCAATGTGAGTAATATACTAGATTATCCATAGATAAAAACCCAGTTATATAAGATCAATGCAAATGCCGAGATCAAGATATAAAAGCTGGTGTTAAGAAGAATAAGAATGCGAAAATAAATGTGCACTTCTAAAAGAGAGACAAAATGGAAGTTATGAATAGATCTTTTGAAAAACGAAGGGATCGTAAATGGACCCTCAAAACTCAAACAGAAAAAAAAAATTATATTGCCTTCAATAATTACAAACAATGAAAATAAGAATTAAGATGTAATCATCATGAATCAAGTTCAAAGAGGAAGTGCTGGTTATTACATTAAAATTGAAAGAAAAAAAAATGAAATGTATTCTAAAAAAAACATGTCAGAAAAAAAATCAGAGAGAATGTCATTAAATTTCATCTCTAAAGCAAGAACTGATTTCTGGTTTTGAGGAATGAAGAAAAGAACATAAAATATGAACAGTAAATTGGCAATTAAAATTCAGGAAACTGAAACAATTGAAGATAACACTGAAAAAAAAGCAGAATTAATCTGAGCAAAATAAAGATAAATGAAAAAAAGGACACAGATGACGATAAAGATGTTTGAATTCGATTCAATTTACAGTAGAAAGGGTTAAATAGAAAATGCATTCATTAAAAGATAAAGGAAGTCTCAAAATAGAGATAAAATAAAAGAATATGCGAATAGTATGGGTTGAAAATAAAAAGAAATATTTACAAGGAAGATACGACTAATAGTAACGACAGACGAAAGATAAAATGAGACTCAGATATGCGAGTAAATAGAAAATTGGACACAGATATGAGTAAACCACGACCAGGTGACAGATATGAGAGCAAAGCATAAAAGAGAGCCAGATATACGGGTAAACCACGACCAGGTGACATATATGAGAGCAAAGCAAAAAAGAGAGCCAGATATACGGGTAAACCACGACCAGGTGACAGATTTGAGAGCAAAGCATAAAATGTCCCAGATATACGGGTAGACCGCAACAAGGTGACAGATATGAGATCAAAACATAAAAGTGATTCAACATCGAGTCTAATTTGGAGCCAGCTGCAGGTAGAGCCAGAAACAAGTTAAGGTGGTAAAGCGTAAACAGGTGCTACATAAATTACATCCAGAATGAGTGTTAGATACGTGAGTAAAGCCATATATTGGAGATAATCAGATATTGGAGCCAGATATTAACGTGACACACATATGGTAGAAATGCCAGATTGACGCATTAATGGTAGTAATAACAAATATTGGAGCCAGATATTGGAATGAAGAATATATGGCAGCAATGCCAGATATTGGAGCCAGATATTAGAGCGAGATATCAATGTCATCAAAGACGAAGGAAAAACTTGAAGCAACCAAAATGTGGTTCTACAGAAGAATGCTGCGAATATCATAGATTGAGCATGCGAGCAATGATGAGATCTGGAAAATGATGGAAACAACAAGGAAATTAATACTGAGCATCAGGAAGAGACAGCTGAAGTTCCTGGGACATGCAATGAGGAAGGAGGGATTGGAGAACCTCATACTAACAGGCCAGAGAGAGGGAAAAAGAGACAGGGGAAAGCAACGGACAACATATTTAAAGGACCTAATCAGGAGTATGACGGAACGAGGATTGCATGGTGTAACAGAAGAAGGCGTGCTTAGAGCCACCAGGAATAGGGAAACGTGAAAAGCCATGATCGCCTACGGCCTGAAGGGACAGGGCACATAGAAGAAGAAGATTGAAGAGATGCATACATGGTAGTAAAGCCAGACATTGGATCCAGATATTTGGGTGCGGTTTATATGGTAGTAATGCTAAATATTGGAGCCACATATTGGAGCCACATATTGGGGCGACGTATATATGGTAGTAATGCCAGATATTGGAGTGATGCATGTATGATTGTATTTCATAAACGAGAATATATATATATACACACACAATTATATATATGAAGGAAGCATATACGGTTTCTACAAATCCGCATAAAGCATTAACAGGAGTTAGATTTGAGAAGGAGAGTATAAACGGGAGCCAGAATAGGAGTAGAACATAAACGAGGGTCTAGATGGGAGTAAAGCATAAACAGATGCCAAACACCAGTGTCAATTCGTTATTAATCATGAACTACGTGTGGGTAGGCGATTAAAGTTAAAACAGGACCCAGATATTAAAGTAAAGATAAAACGTGAGCCAGATACTTTGTATATGCACAATTAGGCGCCAAATATGGAAGTAAAGGAAAAGGGTGAGCAAAATACGAGGGTCATTCAATGGATAAGGTGATTTTTTTGGTATAATGACTTCTACGAGGGTCATTCAATAAATAAGATCAATTTTTCGGTATAAGGACTTCTTCGATGAGTATTCAATAAATAAGGTGAATTTTTCGGTATAAGGACTACTACGAGAGTCATTCAATAAATAAGGTGATTTTTTCGGTATAAGGACTTCTAATACAGATAGAATCTTAATTTGTTTGTTATTTTTCAACGTAGTCTTCCAGCAGTGTCACACACTTTTCCCATCTGTGCACAAGCTTCCGTATTCCCTCAGCGTAAAAATCTTTGGACTGATGTCTCAGACAATCACTCACAACACTTTTGACTTCATCGTCACTTTCAAACATCTTTAAACAATTTAGCCCACTTATAGACATTTTTGGCTGAAACATGTGGCACCATACACAGTTGACATTCTCTTATGAATTTCAACTGGTTTGCACCCTTCAAAAACCAAAAACTTGATAACTGACCTCTGTTTAATTCTGGAGCATGCTTCTTGGTCGGTCATCTTTTTTAATCTCTAAAACTCTCAAAGGTTTTTTCAATCTACAAAAAAAAATCCTTTTGAAGAAGAAGTAAATAAACAAATTAAAAAAAGTAAGCTACTATCTGTATCAGAAGTCGTTATAGCGAAAAATTGAACTTATTTATTGAATGACCCTCGTAGAAATCCTTATACCGAAATATTCACCATATGTATTGAATGACCCTCGTAGATGTCCTTATACCGAAATATTCACCATATGTATTGAATGACCCTCGTAGATGTCCTTATACCGAAATATTCACCATATGTTTTGAATGACCCTCGTAGATGTCCTTATACCGAAAAATTCATCTTGTTTATTGAATGACCCTCGTAGATGTCCTAATACCGAAAAATGCATCTTATTTATTGAATGACCCTCGTAGAAGTCCTTGTACCGAAATATTCACCATATTTATTGAATGACCCTCGTAGATGTCCTTATACCGAAAAATTCATCTTATTTATTGAATGACCCTCGTAGATGTCCTTATACCGAAAAATGCATCTTATTTATTGAATGACCCTCGTAGAAGTCCTTATACCGAAATATTCACCATATGTATTGAATGACCCTCGTAGATGTCCTTATACCGAAAAATTCATCTTGTTTATTGAATGACCCTCATAAGTTAGAAAAGAATAAACGAGTCCATATAAGGGAAAGTATAAGCAGGAGGAAGATATAGCAATAAAGTATAAACGGAGGTCAGACATGAGAATAAAGCGAGCCTATGACGCCGATGAAATGTCTGGGTAGAGGTGTAAAGCATAATCTGAGTCAGACATATGTATGAAGTATAAACACCAACTAGGTATAAGAGAACAACTTAAATGAGAATAAAATATAAGCATCAACCTTAAATGAAACCAGGATATGGTAATTACCCATAGTTTATGTAGCAAGAGAAAAATGGAAGTCAGATATAGGAGAAAGCATAAACGGGAGCCAGGTATAAATGCAAACATAAACGGGACACGGTGATCCAAACAGTGGGGGAAAAAGGATGACCACGGGACACGGTGATCCAAACAGTGGGGGGAAAAGCATGACCACGGGACACGGTGATCCAAACAGTGGGGAAAAAGCATGACCACGGGACACGGTGATCCAAACAGTGGGGGAAAAGCATAACCACAGGACACGGTGATCCAAACAGTGGGGGAAAAGCATGACCACGGGACACGGTGATCCAAACAGTGGGGGAAAAGCATGACCACGGGACACGGTGATCCAAACAGTGGGAAAAAAGCATGACCACGGGACACGGTGATCCAAACAGTGGGGAAAAAGCATGACCACGGGACACGGTGATCCAAACAGTGGGGGAAAAGCATGACCACAGGACACGGTGATCCAAACAATGGGGAAAAAGCATGACCACGGGACACGGTGATCCAAACAGCGGGGGGAAAAGCATGACCATGTTCCACGCATGGCTAGCCGGAATCAACAGATAAGAGGAAAGCACAAAGTTGATTCAGACAATGGGAAAAAAAACATAACCCTGTCCATCTATGGGAGTATTTATATTTTAAGTGCACCTTATGTGTGGTACAAGGCTGAAAGTATGGTGGTACCCAATAAAGATCGAAATCACTACTCGATTGTAATGGGTCCTAGTGTAATATAACAATCTGGCCCCACCCGAGAAAGGCTGATGCAAGCGGGGGTGTTTCCGGTCGTTGAAAGGAACGGATGTTTGTTTGACCTTATTTCCGGCAGTAGCGGAAATGGCTACAGAGGCAAACAGAACAGGTGTCTCTGAGAATTACGTGGGCGTGCGTGGGCGAGGCAAAAAACCGGAAGAAAAAGTTCCGGTACTGGAGATTATAAAAAGACCTCGGCGCACGGATTCAGACAGACAGACAGACCAGAGTAGCAGTAGAGGAGCGACAGAGATCGGCCGGTGAAGATAGACACTCCCGTCAACCCATTAGAGGCGCGCTCTCTCAATTCTATGTCCCCTATGCTACACGGTTCTTCGTCATTAATAAAAATATAACTTATATTTTTATATATATGCGTGTTTGTTGTTTGTCGACATACAACACTAGCGAGATAAGCTTGCTAACCATTATAGCACGTAAAGGTGCCTTATATGGTGGTTTTCTAAGCGTAGCTTAGATGTGGCAAAAGGCCGAAAATATAGGTCTTCTAATGAGAATCGAATTCACTGCTTAATTGTAATGATTCTTGCGAGACAATCTTCCTAACTGTTGTGGAGTTAGTTTCGCAGTGGATGCTAGTATTTGTGCTAAAGTCGGTCCTAATAGTTTCGACGTACAAAACGTTAGGAACTTTATATAATATGTATTATGCAGTGTAATCTTGCCAGGTCGCTAACTACTTTTATATTCGACTAACTGTGGACTACTATCGTCCGACATCGACTGACTTTTGTTCCTCTCACTACTCCTACTTAAATTAGGTGGGGGAGTCTATTCACTATAGAATAGGTGTGTTTCATCATAACACGACGTCAAGATACTTACCACATATGGGATTAAAGCTTAACCAGGAGAGAGACATTAGTGCAAACATTAACGACGAACAAATATTGGAGCATCGCATAAAAGGAGATATACACCCTTGTGCAAGTTAATTGGGACAAAACGAATATCTTTCTAGGATCTTTCACATTTTCCTTGAACACGTACACATCTTCGCTTGACGTTTTTATCATCCGATCGAATTTTCCTTCACGTTTTGGGCTGATGGATTCAGTTTGATTTTTCGCCTTGATCCCATGACTGACAGTTGAAAGGCTGACACTCACAATATCCGCAATCTCTCTGTAAGGCTTGCCAGTGAGTTTGTACAGTGCTACAATTTTTATACGCCTTCTTGAAGTAGCGTTTATCGCAGGCAATAACCGTAGGATTAGTAATCAACATTTGAGATAATATTATCTTGGCGTGATAAAAATCTGATTTAATCACAGATGACAGAATATTTTTCAAGGCCAAAGAAATTTTATCATACACCCCGAAAATAGTTTCATATTACTGCAGATCACTGCAAATTACCTAATCTGAGGAAAAAAGAGAAATCGATTGTAACTTGCAACTTCAGTGGCTCGTTCAATGTCCATATGGTGAAAGAAAGGAAACCGAAAGTGTTGTTTCAATTAATTTGTAAGAGTATTTATCTATATTTCAGAGATGAGGTAGTATTAACACTATTTACATTATTCTGGCTATTGTACTCATCTTGCCATTTGTACGACGTTTCGGCCGTTGTACTCTCTGGCCTTCTTCAGATGCTAGCAATTTCGAACCTAACACTTTATTACGATCACTGGCGTATATAATTCTCATTCCTTGTGAGAAGCCTCTTTTTGTAGTCATGAGTTATCTCCCGCTAATCCGACTCTTTAAATTACTTGTTCATCACTGATCCATGTATCTTTAAGGATATAGACGCTGGTTAGTTCCGGTGACTTGACCCGAAGAGTTATGAATTCAATACCATGCTACAGCAGTGGTGAACAAATAACTTATAGAGTCCGGTGAGAGGGCGATAACTCAGGACTACCAAAAGAGACCTTGCACAAAGAATGTGAATGATATAACCCAGTGAACGTAATAAGGGGTTCGGTTCGAAATTCTTAGCACCTGAAGAAAGCCGGGGCGTACAACGGCCAAAACCTCGTACAAATGCCAACAAAGATGAGGATAATAGTCGGAATAATGTAAATAGTGTAATTTGTAAAAGTATAAAAAAAAAATCATAAATCGGAGCCAGATATAGAAATAGGAATAAACAAGGCCAATTCATGGGAGGGAAACATAAACAAGATCCAGTTTAGTAATCAAAGCATTAATAGGAGCCATATGTATATTTTTGTGAAGATAATAAATCTTTATATAGGGAACTTAATACCATTTAATCGATTCCGAGAGCAACGAAGGCATAAATAAAAACTATGAGCTTTAAAATATTATGGTTCCTTTTGCTTTACGACATATGAACCTCAATGGATTATTTAATGCAGACAAGATTTTTACAATAGATCCGTATGAACAGAATATGTATTCCTTGTAAGAAATCAGTTTGTAGATCAGGTTTTATGTAAAGAGTTTCTTGTTGAGAGTCAGATGTATTACCGGCATATATATATATATATATATATATATATATATATATATTTTTTTTTTTTTTTTCTTCGAAAATATATTATTGTTTAAATTTTTTCTTCACAAATTTATTGTTGGTAATATTTTTTCTTTATAAAGTAATATTTTCTTCTCAAAAATGATTGCTAAAATTTTTACGATAAAAGTCTATTTTATACTTTCATAGTGTTTTGAACCCAGTTTGTGGATAAAATATTTGTCCATAGATGGGATGCTAACAGGTGCTACCACCCCGAGTCTGAGTGAACTTGGGAACAACAGCAATTAAGAAGTGGTTCCATGCTCCTCAAAACTCCACAATTCGAGGCCTGCTGCCGGATGTAGTTTATCGTCTAGGACTAAACCCAGAAGTAGTTTACCCCTCATTAGGGGTGAGGTTACGCCTATGCAGAAATGCTGTCAACGTATTCTTAGACTCCAGCCGACAGGGCGGAAATATTGTGTAAAATGCTTCAATGTAAAACAGTGTTTCATTCTAAATAATGACTTCATATATTTTATCATTTTTTTTTTTTTTTACATAAATGTTAATGTTGGTGAAAATCTGTAAAATATTAACCTCGAATATATGCCTACCAATATTTCATCATCCATTTTTCCCCGTAGTTTTCGATTTATATACAACTATAGGTACCATTACAATAGAAAATACGATTCTTCATTGATATCTTAAAAGTGTGGATCCTTACTAAACAATGTAAACTTAATAAATATTGATAAGAAACCATCAACTTTTTTTTTTATAATCATATCGCCTCAAGCAAGGCATTTTACTGCCACTGTTTTGCAGAGGGTTACATAGGAAGAAAGTTATGAGAAAGAGTGACAAGTTATAGTGGGTGTCTGGAAGTGGGTAAGAGAAGGATGACTGTGTCTATAAAGTGAGGGATCATTTTATATAGTGATTGTAATGTAGAATCGACCCCCACTTTATATCCACATTATAATATAGAATTTTTTTTTATAATCATATCGCCTCAAGCAAGGCATTTTACTGCCACTGTTTTGCAGGGGGTTACATAGGAGGAAAGTTATGAGAAAGAGTGACAGGTTATAGTGGGTGTCTGGAAGTGGATAAGAGAAGGATGACTGTGTCCATAAAGTGAGGGATCAGTATATATAGAGATTGTAATGTAGAATCAATCCCCCACTTTATATCAACATTATAATATAGAATTTTCTTTTTTTTTATAATCATATTGCCCCAAGCAAGGCATTTTACTGCCACTGTTTTGCAGAGGGTTACATAGGAGGAAAGTTATGAGAAAGAGTGACAGGTTATAGTGGGTGTCTGGAAGTGGATAAGAGAAGGATGACTGTGTCCATAAAGTGAGGGATCAGTATATATAGAGATTGTAATGTAGAATCAATCCCCCACTTTATATCCACATTATAATATAGAATTTTCTTTTTTTTTATAATCATATTGCCCCAAGCAAGGCATTTTACTGCCACTGTTTTGCAGAGGGTTACATAGGAGGAAAGTTATGAGAAAGAGTAACAAGTTATAGTTGGTGTCTGGAAGTGGGTAAGAGAAGGATGAGAATACTGATGGGAATAGAGTGGAAGGAGAAAGGAGAAAGGAGCATAAGAGAGAGGATGCAAGTTAGAGAGATAGGAGATGACTATTGACTTTACATTTTAATTATTAGAGATTGTATCTGTCGGGGAATAAACACTGCAGCTCCTTTTCTTTTATTAATAAGGCTTCTGCCATTTAAGCGCGCGCACACACACCCATAAACACACAAAAATTATTTAAAATACAAACAATATTTTTGTCCGTATTTATTTGACGTTTGTCATCAGAGTTCAATAAAAGCGCGTATAAAGGCGCATGCGTGCCTGACAATTCCGATTCACAGCTATTTCCGGTCGAAAGAAAATGCCAATTACGTTTTGTTTATTCACACATGTCAATTATTTAAGAATTTTTTTTATCTCCAACACACACGCACACACACACACACATACACACACACACACACACACACACACACATACACACATATATATATATATTAATCATATCACCCCAAGCAAGGCAGTCCACTGCCACTATAGCGCATGGGGCTACATAGAGCGATTGGGTATAGGAAATGTCAGAGGTTTGGTGATAGACGAGTTAGGAGGTACGTAGGGAGAGCGTTGGAGGGAATGGGTGCGTGTTAATGTGTTAGGAGGTGTCTATTGACCTTACATTTAAACTCCTGGAGGTTGTAGCCGTCGGGGAAGCAATCGTGCGGAAGGGAATTCCACAGGCGGGAAGTGCGAGAAAAGAAGCTGTTACATTTCATCGATTTCACTGAAAAGGAGTGGGGCCTAGTTGCCAATCTAGTATCTCGTGCAAATTCACACCTAGGGGGCACCAGTGATTTAAGTTCGTCCGAGCAGAAGCCGTGAAAGTACTTATAGAAGAGTCACAGGGAAGCCACGTCACGCCGGTGAGAGAGTGACTGCAGGCGGTCAGCTAAGTCGGTATCGATCACATTACAGATTCTCCGCTGTATTTTCTCAAGAAGACCGAGGAGAATAGCAGGGGCACCCGACCAGATGTGGCAGCAGTATATATATATATATATATATATATATATATATATATATATCGAGAGAGAGAGAGAGAGAGAGAGAATACGCCTGAACAGAATACTTAAAAATAGATTTTATATACAATTTTGAAATGATTTGAAAATTATTTTCGATAACTTTTGCCTTGGAAAACGTATTTTGATTTTCTTGTTTTTATTTACTAATGGAACTCTACCAGGAAGCGAAAAATTTCGGATTTGCATATAGTATTTTGCCTCTTTCTCAATCCGATAAAAAAAAAGTTTTTAAAGCATGAAAAAAACAAAATATCTGACAGGAATTTTGTTAAAAATATATTACATCTTAAAAATAAATCAGTGTTGAAAAAAACATTCCATTAAAATCGATTGAAAACACTATTTTATATTCATTTAAATGTGCCCGCTTACGAAAGTAATTTCACAGAAAAAGTGAAAGTGATGTAGTACGCTAACTTCGGCGATCCCCACAAATAAAAAATAAAAGTAAAACACATTCTCCAGGGAAAAAGAAATAATTTTTAATTTCGACGCAATATATTCAGACTATCAACTGTCAATTTGGTTTGGTTTACCTATATTTATATCGTGTCCAGAGTAAGGTAGCGGGCCGAACAAGATTTATTCGAGGGCCGTATGTAGCCCGCGAGCCGGGGGTTTGCCGACAGCGGACTTAGACCATGCATAAATAGTTCTATAGACGAATAACTACTGAAATTCTCAAAATTTGGCCAATTAAAAATTTCTTTGTTTAAACATCTTCTTGGTCGAAATAAAGTTTTTTAAGTCTATCTTCCGATACATTCTGATGCAGGCTCATACACACACACGATATACATTATGTGATCACAAAATAAGCGGGTAGTGTGGTGAAATAGAACCAAAGAATTTCACGCTGTCTCTGGTTGAAGAGGCTACGATGTTTCATCTGTCCGATCGGAGCCGCCATTTGCAATTTAGTTGAAGCGCCTGCGTGATTCTAGTACTTTTAAAGCTCTCGCATATTTGCATATGTGATCAAAAATCTGAATAATTTAAATAAATAGTGATCCGCACAGACGAGAAGAACTTAACTTGTCTTTGGGGGTCCCTCGAGGTGGTGTCATGGTTAGCAGGCTTGTCTCGCTAGAATCATTGCAATTGTGTAGTGAGTTCGATCCTCACTGGGTGTCTAATACTTTCAGCCTTGTGTCACTTCTAAGCTGCACTTTTTTTTTAATCGTTTCACCCCAAGCAAGGCATTCCACTGCCACTATTGCGCTTGGGGCTACTTAGGGGAAGGTAAATAGAAAGAGTAGTTAGATATAGGAAATGTCAGAAATGGGGTGATAGATAGATGGGTGGGTGGGAAGAGTGTTTGAAAGAATAGAAGTTAGTTTGTTAGGAGGTGTCTATTGACCTTACATTTAAACTCCTGGAGATTCTAGCCGTCGGGGAAGCAGTCATGTGGAAGGGAATTCCACAGTCGGGAAGTGCGAGAAAAGAAACTGTTGGAGTAGAAGTTGCGGTTGAATTTTATCGGTTTCACTGTAAAAGGGTGGAATCTAGTTGCTAATCTAGTATCTCGTGCAAATTCGAACCTAGGGGTCACCAGTGATCTAAGTTCATCGGAGCAGAAGCCATGGAAGTATTTATAGAAGAGACACAGGGAAGCCACTTCGCGCCGGTGTGTGTGTGTGTGTGTGTGTGTGTGTGTGTGTGTGAGAGAGAGAGAGAGAAAGAAAGAGAGAGAGAGAGAGAGAGAAACTGCAGGCGGTCTGCCAAGTCAGTGTCGATCACATTACAGACCCTCCGCTGTACCTTGTCGAGAAGCCCAAGGAGAATAGCAGGGGCACCCGACCAGATATGACAACAGTATTCAATGCACGGCCGGATGGTAGATTTATAAATGTGCAGGATAGATTCAGACGGTAAAAACCTCCGGGCCCTGCACAGAGAACCGACTTTCATAGCAGCGGATTTAGCAATGGATTCGATATAGTCATTCCACTTGAGGTCCGCTGAAAGTGTGAGACCAAAGAGGCGCAGTGTTTTACTCTCTGGGAGGCAAGCCTGGTCCATGCTAATGGGAGGTAGGTGCAGTTGTCTATGATGGTTAATTGATAGTAGCTTCGTTTTAGAAGCATTAAAATTTACGAGCCAGTTCTTACCCCAGTCCACTACGGATTGGAGGTCCTTTCCAAGCTCGGCTGCAAGGTTAGCTTTGTCGCCCACACCAGATTTTTGATCGAGGCGAGAGTAAACTGTGGTGTCATCGGCGTACATACCTACTTGGGATATTATGGTATCGGGTAGATCATTAATGTAGATCGGAAAGAGCGTAGGACCTGGGATAGAGCCTTGCTATAAATACTCACCTTGGCACGGAGGCCGGGTAGTCTTTGACCAGTGGCCAGGGTGTTCGCGCTCAGGTTTCCCACGTTAAAAACTGGCCTTGTGTCATATCTCGCTTCTGTGGAGGAGCAGGGTTAATCCACTTAACCTGTCTTTGGTGCGATTATATCAACATTGTTTAAAATTTGCTCTCTCTATATAGGATTTAATAAATTTTTATTCTAATCATGACAACAATATAAAATCCGGAGTAATCTACTTAAGAAATCTCAGAATTTGAAGTCCTCAATATTTACACGAAGAGAAAAATATATTGAAAATCCTTTAAAATCTTTCAATACACTATTTTACATTCTATGCGAAACAAATGGCTCATAATATTACCAAATAATAAGCGGCCCCTTCTGTTATGCCGAACGATTCAAAAATATATATGTTGTTCTACTGATTACCTCTATTACAACTACAATAAAAAAACAACTGATCTAAACCCAACATAAAATTTATTACAACCACATCTAAAGTATTTAAAGACAAAAGAAAAAAATCAAAAATTTAAGAAAGAATTTAATCTATCATCTGCAAATTTCCAACAAAAAATCTATTGAAGGGACCTCAAGACGTTTAAATAAAAGGTTTTATAGAAACAAAAAGGAGACATTTTAAAAAAAAAAGAACACATTCAACCCATTTCTGGCTGACGGTACCGAGACTGACCAGAAATTTAACAAAATGAATGCTACTCAAATTAAAATAGAAAATATAATTCACAAAAACAAAAATGCTTAGAGAAAGCTTTTTTTTTTTAAACATATCTCCGCGAACAAAGCGGTAACGGCACTGGAGCGCGTGGGGCTACGTAGGAATGAAAAGATTGGAAAAGAGAAAGCCGGAAACCACATTCGAAACAAGGAACAAGGGATGAGCCTCTTCACCTGTTCAATAGACGTGGGTGGAGTGTGAACCGGACGATAGTTTAGCCTATCTACTCCAATTGAGAAAAAAAAGAAGAAGAAAAGAGTGAAAAGATTGGAAAAGAGAAAGCCGGAAACCACATTCTAAACAAGGAACAATGGATGAGCCTCTTCACCTGTTCAATAGACGTGGGTGGAGTGTGAACCGGGCAATAGTTTAGTCTATCTACTCCAATTGAGAAAAAAAAAAGCAAAGAGTGAAAAGATTTGAAAAGAGAAAGCCGGAAACCACATCCTAAACAAGAAACAAGGGATGAGCCTCTTCACCTGTTCAGTAGACGTGGGTGGAGTGTGAACCGGACGATAGTCTAGTCTATCTACTCCAATTGAGAAAAAAAAAGAAGAAAAGAGTGAAAAGATTGGAAAAGAGAAAGTCGGAAACCACATTCTAAACAAGGAACAAGGGATGAGCCTCTTGACCTGTTCAATAGACGTGAGTGGAGTGTGAACCGGGCAATAGTTTAGTCTATCTACTCCAATTGAATAAAAAAGAGATGAGTGAAAAGATTTGAAAAGGGAAAGCCGGAAACCACATCCTAAACAAGGAACAAGGGAAGAGCCACTTCACCTGTTCAATAGACGTGGGTGGAATGTGAACCGGGCGATAATTTAGTCTATCTACTCCAATTGAATAAAAAAGGAAAGAGTGAAAAGATTGGAAAAGAGAAAGCCGGAAACCACATCCTAAACAAGGAACAAGGGAAGAGCCTCTTCACCTGTTCAATAGACGTGGGTGGAATGTGAACCGGGCGATAATTTAGTCTATCTACTCCAATTGAATAAAAAAGGAAAGAGTGAAAAGATTGGAAAAGAGAAAGCCGGAAACCACATCCTAAACAAGGAACAAAAGAAGAGCCTCTTCACCTGTTCAATAGACGTGGGTGGAATGTGAACCGGGCGATAATTTAGTCTATCTACTCCAATTGAATAAAAAAGGAAAGAGTGAAAAGATTGGAAAAGGGAAAGCCGGAAACCACATCCTAAACAAGGAACAAGGGAAGAGCCTCTTCATCTGTTCAATAGACGTGGGTGGAATGTGAACCGGGCGATAATTTAGTCTATCTACTCCAATTGAATAAAAAAGGAAAGAGTGAAAAGATTGGAAAAGGGAAAGCCGGAAACCACATCCTAAACAAGGAACAAGGGAAGAGCCTCTTCATCTGTTCAATAGACGTGGGTGGAATGTGAACCGGGCGATAATTTAGTCTATCTACTCCAATTGAATAAAAAAGGAAAGAGTGAAAAGATTGGAAAAGGGAAAGCCGGAAACCCCATCCTAAACAAGGAATAAGAGAAGAGCCTCTTCACCTGTTCAATAGACGTGGGTGGAATGTGAACCGGGCGATAATTTAGTCTATCTACTCCAATTGAATAAAAAAGGAAAGAGTGAAAAGATTGGAAAAGAGAAAGCCGGAAAACACATCCTAAACAAGGAACAAGGGAAGAGCCTCTTCACCTGTTCAATAGACGTGGGTGGAATGTGAACCGGGCGATAATTTATTCTATCTACTCCAATTGAATAAAAAAGGAAAGAGTGAAAAGATTGGAAAAGGGAAAGACGGAAACCACATCCTAAACAAGGAACAAGGGAAGAGCCTCTTCATCTGTTCAATAGACGTGGGTGGAATGTGAACCGGGCGATAATTTAGTCTATCTACTCCAATTGAATAAAAAAGGAAAGAGTGAAAAGATTGGAAAAGAGAAAGCCGGAAACCACATCCTAAACAAGGAATAAGGGAAGAGCCTCTTCACCTGTTCAATAGACGTGGGTGGAGTGTGAACCGGACGATAGTCTAGTCTATCTACTCCAATTGAGAAAAAAAAAGAAGAAAAGAGTGAAAAGATTGGAAAAGAGAAAGTCGGAAACCACATTCTAAACAAGGAACAAGGGATGAGCTTCTTGAACTGTTCAATAGACGTGAGTGGAGTGTGAACCGGGCAATAGTTTAGTCTATCTACTCCAATTGAATAAAAAAGAGAAGAGTGAAAAGATTGGAAAAGGGAAAGCCGGAAACCACATCCTAAACAAGGAACAAGGGAAGAGCCTCTTCACCTGTTCAATAGACGTGGGTGGAATGTGAACCGGGCGATAATTTAGTATACCTACTCCAATTGAATAAAAAAGGAAAGAGTGAAAAGATTGGAAAAGAGAAAGCCGGAAACCACATCCTAAACAAGGAACCAGGGAAGAGCCTCTTTACCTGTTCAATAGACGTGGGTGGAATGTGAACCTGGCGATAATTTAGTCTATCTACTCCAATTGAATAAAAAAGGAAAGAGTGAAAAGATTGTAAAAGGGAAAGCCGGAAACCACATCCTAAACAAGGAACAAAAGAAGAGCCTCTTCACCTGTTCAATAGACGTGGGTGGAATGTGAACCGGGCGATAATTTAGTCTATCTACTCCAATTGAATAAAAAAGGAAAGAGTGAAAAGATTGGAAAAAGGAAAGCCGGAAACCACATCCTAAACAAGGAACAAGGGAAGAGCCTCTTCATCTGTTCAATAGACGTGGGTGGAATGTGAACCGGGCGATAATTTAGTCTATCTACTCCAATTGAATAAAAAAGGAAAGAGTGAAAAGATTGGAAAAGGGAAAGCCGGAAACCACATCCTAAACAAGGAACAAAAGAAGAGCCTCTTCACCTGTTCAATAGACGTGGGTGGAATGTGAACCGGGCGATAATTTAGTCTATCTACTCCAATTGAATAAAAAAGGAAAGAGTGAAAAGATTGGAAAAGGGAAAGCCGGAAACCAAATCCTAAACAAGAAACAAGGGAAGAGCCTCTTCATCTGTTCAATAGACGTGGGTGGAATGTGAACCGGGCGATAATTTAGTCTATCTACTCCAATTGAATAAAAAAGGAAAGAGTGAAAAGATTGGAAAAGGGAAAGCCGGAAACCACATCCTAAACAAGGAATAAGGGAAGAGCCTCTTCACCTGTTCAATAGACGTGGGTGGAGTGTGAACCGGTGAATAGTTTAGTCTATATACTCCAATTGAGAAAAAAAAAAAAAAGCAAAGAGTGAAAAGATTTGAAAAGAGAAAGCCGGAAACCACATCCTAAACAAAAAAAAAGGGATGAGCCTCTTCAACTGTTCAATAGACTTGGGTGGAGTGTGAACCGGACGATAGTCTAGTCTATCTACTCCAATTGAGAAAAAAAAGAAGTAAAGAGTGAAAAGATTGGAAAAGAGAAAGTCGGAAACCACATTCTAAACAAGGAACAAGGGATGAGCCTCTTCACCTGTTCAATAGACGTGAGTGGAGTGTGAACCGGGCAATAGTTTAGTCTATCTACTCCAATTGAATAAAAAAGAGAAGAGTGAAAAGATTGGAAAAGGGAAAGACGGAAACCACATCCCAAGCAAGGAACAAGGGAAGAGCCTCTTCACCTGTTCAATAGACGTGGGTGGAATGTGAACCGGGCGATAATTTAGTCTATCTACTCCAATTGAATAAAAAAGGAAAGAGTGAAAAGATTGGAAAAGAGAAAGCCGGAAACCACATCCTAAACAAGGAACAAGGGAAGAGCCTCTTCATCTGTTCAATAGACGTGGGTGGAATGTGAACCGGGCGATAATTTAGTCTATCTACTCCAATTGAATAAAAAAGGAAAGAGTGAAAAGATTGGAAAAGGGAAAGCCGGAAACCACATCCTAAACAAGCAACAAGGGAAGAGCCTCTTCACCTGTTCAATAGTCCTGGGTGGAATGTGAACCGGGCGATAATTTATTCTATCTACTCGAATTGAATAAAAAAGGAAAGAGTGAAAAGATTGGAAAAGGGAAAGCCGGAAACCACATCCTAAACAAGGAACAAGGGAAGAGCCTCTTCACCTGTTCAATAGACGTGGGTTGAATGTGAACCGGGCGATAATTTAGTCTATCTACTCCAATTGAATACAAAAGGAAAGACTGAAAAGATTGGAAAAGAGAAAGCTGGAAACCACATCCTAAACAAGGAACAAGGGAAGAGCCTCTTCATCTGTTCAATAGATGTGGGTGGAATGTGAACCGGGCGATAATTTAGTCTATCTACTCCAATTGAATAAAAAAGGAAAGAGTGAGAAGATTGGAAAAGGGTAAGCCGGAAACCACAACCTAAACAAGGAACAAGGGAAGAGCCTCTTCACCTGTTCAATAGACGTGGGTGGAATGTGAACCGGGCGATAATTTAGTCTATCTACTCCAATTGAATAAAAAAGGAAAGAGTGAAAAGATTGGAAAAGGGAAAGCCGGAAACCACATCCTAAACAAGGAACAAGGGAAGAGCCTCTTCATCTGTTCAATAGACGTGGGTAGAGTGTGAACCGGGCAATAGATTAGTCTATCTACTCAAATTGAGAAAAAAAAAAAAAGCAAAGAGTGAAAAGATTTGAAAAGAGAAAGACGGAAACCACATCCTAAGCAAGAAACAAGGGATGAGCCTCTTCACCTGTTCAATAGATGTGGGTGGAGTGTGAACCGGAGGATAGTCTAGTCTATCTACTCCAATTGAGAAAAAAAAAGAAGAAAAGAGTGAAAAGATTGGAAAAGAGAAAGTCGGAAACCACATTCTAAACAAGGAACAAGGGATGAGCCTCTTCACATGTTCAATAGACGTGAGTGGAGTGTGAACCGGGCAATAGTTTAGTCTATCTACTCCAATTGAATAAAAAAGAGAAGAGTGAACAGATTGGAAAAGAGAAAGCCGGAAACCACATCCCAAACAAGGAACAAGGGAAGAGTCTCTTCACCTGTTCAATAGACGTGGGTGGAATGTGAACCGGGCGATAATTTAGTCTATCTACTCCAATTGAATAAAAAAGGAAAGAGTGAAAAGATTGGAAAAGAGAAAGCCGGAAACCACATCCTAAACAAGGAACAAGGGAAGAGCCTCTTCATCTGTTCAATAGACGTGGGTGGAATGTGAACCGGGCGATAATTTAGTCTATCTACTCCAATTGAATAAAAAAGGATAGAGTGAAAAGATTGGAAAAGGGAAAGCCGGAAACCACATCCTAAACAAGGAATAAGGGAAGAGCCTCTTCACCTGTTCAATAGACGTGGGTGGAATGTTAACCGGGCGATAATTTAGTTTATCTACTCCAATTGAATAAAAAAGGAAAGAGTGAAAAGATTGGAAAAGGGAAAGCCGGAAACCACATCCTAAACAAGGAACAAGGGAAGAGCCTCTTCACCTGTTCAATAGACGTGGGTGGAATGTGAACCGGGCGATAATTTAGTCTATCTACTCCAATTGAATAAAAAAGGAAAGAGTGAAAAGATTGGAAAAGGGAAAGCCGGAAACCACATCCTAAACAAGGAACAAGGGAAGAGCCTCTTCATCTGTTCAATAGACGTGGGTGGATTGCGAACCGGGCGATAATTTAGTCTATCTACTCCAATTGAATAAAAAAGGAAAGAGTGAAAAGATTGGAAAAGGGAAAGCCGGAAACCACATCCTAAACAAGGAACAAGGGAAGAGCCTCTTCATCTGTTCAATAGACGTGGGTGGAATGTGAACCGGGCGATAATTTAGTCTATCTACTCCAATTGAATAAAAAAGGAAAGAGTGAAAAGATTGGAAAAGGGAAAGCCGGAAACCACATCCTAAACAAGGAATAAGGGAAGAGCCTCTTCACCTGTTCAATAGACGTGGGTGGAATGTGAACCGGGCGATAATTTAGTCTATCTACTCCAATTGAATAAAAAAGGAAAGAGTGAAAAGATTGGAGAAGAGAAAGCCGGAAACCACATCCTAAACAAGGAACAAAAGAAGAGCCTCTTCATCTGTTCAATAGACGTGGGTGGAATGTGAACCGGGCGATAATTTAGTCTATCTACTCCAATTGAATAAAAAAGGAAAGAGTGAAAAGATTGGAAAAGGGAAAGCCGGAAACCACATCCTAAACAAGGAACAAATGAAGAGCCTCTTCATCTGTTCATTAGACGTGGGTGGAATGTGAACCGGGCGATAATTTAGTCTATCTACTCCAATTGAATAAAAAAGGAAAGAGTGAAAAGATTGGAAAAGGGAAAGCCGGAAACCACATCCTCAACAAGGAACAAGAGAAGAGCCTCTTCATCTGTTCAATAGACGTGGGTGGAATGTGAACCGGGCGATAATTTAGTCTATCTACTCCAATTGAATAAAAAAGGAAAGAGTGAAAAGATTGGAAAAGAGAAAGCCGGAAACCACATCCTAAACAAGGAATAAGGGAAGAGCCTCTTCATCTGTTCAATAGACGTGGGTGGAATGTGAACCGGGCGATAATTTAGTCTATCTACTCCAATTGAATAAAAAAGGAAAGAGTGAAAAGATTGGAAAAGAGAAAGCCGGAAACCACATCCTAAACAAGGAACAAGGGAAGAGCCTCTTCATCTGTTCAATAGACGTGGGTGGAATGTGAACCGGGCGATAATTTAGTCTATCTACTCCAATTGAATAAAAAAGGATAGAGTGAAAAGATTGGAAAAGGGAAAGCCGGAAACCACATCCTAAACAAGGAACAAGGGAAGAGCCTCTTCACCTGTTCAATAGACGTGGGTGGAATGTTAACCGGGCGATAATTTGATCTATCTACTCCAATTGAATAAAAGGAAAGAGTGAAAAGATTGGAAAAGGGAAAGCCGGAAACACATCCTAAACAAGGAACAAGGGAAGAGCCTCTTCACCTGTTCAATAGACGTGGGTGGAATGTGAACCGGGCGATAATTTAGTCTATCTACTCCAATTGAATAAAAAAGGAAAGAGTGAAAAGATTGGAAAAGAAAGCCGGAAACCACATCCTAAACGAGGAACAAGGGAAGAGCCTCTTCATCTGTTCAATAGACGTGGGTGGAATGCGAACCGGAGCGATAATTTAGTCTATCTACTCCAATTGAATAAAAAAGGAAAGAGTGAAAAGATTGGAAAAGGGAAAGCCGGAAACCACATCCTAAACAATGAACAAGGGAAGAGCCTCTTCATCTGTTCAATAGACGTGGGTGGAATGTGAACCGGGCGATAATTTAGTCTATCTACTCCAATTGAATAAAAAAGGAAAGAGTGAAAAAGATTGGAGAAGGAAAGCCGGAAACCACATCCTAAACAAGGAATAAGGGTAGAGCCTCTTCACCTGTTCAATAGACGTGGGTGGAATGTGAACCGGGCGATAATTTAAGTCTATCTACTCCAATTGAATAAAAAAGGAAAGAGTGAAAAAGAGTGGAGAAGAGAAAGCCGGAAACCACATCCTAAACAAGGAACAAGGGAAGAGCCTCTTCATCTGTTGAATAGACGTGGGTGGAATGTGAACCGGGCGATAATTTAGTCTATCTACTCCAATTGAATAAAAGGAAAGAGTAGAAAAAGATTGGAAAAGGGAAAGCCGGAAACCACATCCTAAACAAGGAACAAGGGAAGAGCCTCTTCACCTGTTCAATAGACGTGGGTGGAATGTGAACCGGGCGATAATTTAGTCTATCTACTCCAATTGAATAAAAAAGGAAAGAGTGAAAAGATTGGAAAAGGGAAAGCCGGAAACTACATCCTAAACAAGGAACAAGGGAAGAGCCTCTTCCTCTGTTCAATGAACGTGGGTGGAATGTGAACCCGCATGAGGCGATAATTGAATCTATCTCTCCAATTGAATAAAAAAGGAAAGAGTGAAAAAGATTGGGAAAGGAAAGCCGGAAACCACATCCTAAACAAGGAACAAATGAAGAGCCTCTTCATCTGTTCATTAGACGTGGGTGGAATGTGAACCGGGCGATAATTTAGTCTATCTACTCCAATTGAATAAAAAAGGAAGAGTGAAAAAGATTGGAAAGAGGAAAGCCGGAAACCACATCCTCAACAAGGAGCAAGAAGAGCCTCTTCATCTGTTCAATAGACGTGGGTGGAATGTGAACCGGGCGATAATTTAGTCTATCTACTCCAATTGAATAAAAAAGGAAAGAGTGAAAAGATTGGAAAAGAGAAAGCCGGAAACCACATCCTAAACAAGGAATAAAGGAAGAGCCTCTTCATCTGTTCAATAGACGTGGGTGGAATGTGAACCGGGCGATAATTTAGTCTATCTACTCCAATTGAATAAAAAAGGAAAGAGTGAAAAGATTGGAAAAGTGAAAGCCGGAAACCACATCCTAAACAAGGAACAAGGGAAGAGCCTCTTCATCTGTTCAATAGACGTGGGTGGAATGTGAACCGGGCGATAATTTAGTCTATCTACTCCAATTGAATAAAAAAGGAAGTGAAAAGATTGGAAAGGAGAAAGCCGGAAACCACATCCTAAACAAGGAACAAGAGAAGAACCTCTTCACCTGTTCAATAGACGTGGGTGGAATGTGAACCGGGCGATAATTTAGTCTATCTACTCTAATTGAATAAAAAAGGAAAGAGTGAAAAGATTGGAAAAGAGAAAGCTGGAAACCACATCCTAAACAAGGAACAAGGGAAGAGCCTCTTCATCTGTTCAATAGACGTGGGTGGAATGTGAACCGGGCGATAATTTAGTCTATCTACTCCAATTGAATAAAAAAGGAAAGAGTGAAAAGATTGGAAAAGAGAAAGCCGGAAACCACATCCTAAACAAGGTACAAGGGAAGAGCCTCTTCACCTGTTCAATAGACGTGGGTGGAATGTGAACCGGGCGATAATTTAGTCTATCTACTCCAATTGAATAAAAAAGGAAAGAGTGAAAAGATTGGAAAAGGGAAAGCTGGAAACCACATCCTGAACAAGGAACAAGGGAAGAGCCTCTTCATCTGTTCAATAGACGTGGGTGGAATCTGAACCGGGCGATAATTTAGTCTATCTACTCCAATTGAATAAAAAAGGAAAGAGTGAAAAGATTGGAAAAGGGAAAGCCGGAAACCACATCCTAAACAAGGAACAAGGGAAGAGCCTCTTTATCTGTTCAATAGACGTGGGTGGAATGTGAACCGGGCGATAATTTAGTCTATCTCCTACAATTGAATAAAAAAGGAAAGAGTGAAAAGATTGGAAAAGGGAAAGCCGGAAACCACATCCTAAACAAGGAACAAGGGAAGAGCCTCTTCACCAGTCCAATAGACGTGGGTGGAATGTGAACCGGGCGATAATTTAGTCTATCTACTCCAATTGAATAAAAAAGGAAAGAGTGAAAAGATTGGAAAAGGGAAAGCCGGAAACCACATCCTAAACAAGGAACAAGGGAAGAGCCTCTTCACCTGTTCAATAGACGTGGGTGGAATGTGAACCGGGCGATAATTTAGTCTATCTACTCTAATTGAATAAAAAAGGAAAGAGTGAAAAGATTGGAAAAGAGAAAGCCGGAAACCACATCCTAAACAATGAACAAGGGAAGAGCCTCTTCATCTGTTCAATAGACGTGGGTGGAATGTGAACCGGGCGATAATTTAGTCTATCTACTCCAATTGAATAAAAAAGGAAAGAGTGAAAAGATTGGAAAAGGGAAAGCCGGAAACCACATCCTAAACACGGAACAAGGGAAGAGCTACTTCACCTGTTCAATAGACGTGGGTGGAATGTGAACCGGGCGATAATTTAGTCTATCTACTCCAATTGAATAAAAAAGGAAAGAGTGAAAAGATTGGAAAAGAGAAAGCTGGAAACCACATCCTAAACAAGGAACAAGTGATGAGCCTCTTCACCTGTTCAATAGACGTGGTTGAGTGTGAACTGGGCGATAATTTAGTCTATCTACTCCAGTTGAGAAAAAAAAAAGAGAAAAGAGTGAAAAGATTGCCTCTTCACCTGTTCAATAGACGTGAGTGGAGTGTGAACCGTGCGATAGTTTAGTCAATCTACTCCAATTGAGAAAAAAAACAGTGAAAAGATTCGAAAAGAGAAAGCCGGAAACCACATCCTAAACAAGGAACAAGGGATGAGCCTCTTCACCTGTTCAATAGACGTGAGTGGAGTGTGAACCGTGCGGTAGTTTAGTCTATCTACTCCAATTGAGAAAAAAAACAGTGAAAAGATTGGAAAAGAGAAAGCCGGAAAACACATCCTAAACAAGGAACAAGGGATGAGCCTCTTCGCTTGTTCAATAGACGTGGGTGGAGTGTGAACCGGGCGATAGTTTAGTCTACCTACTCCAATTGAAAAAAAAAAAGAAGAAAACAGTGAAATGTTTGGAGAAGAGAAAGCCGGAAACCACATCCTAAACAAGTAACAAGGGATGAGCCTCTTCACCTGTTCAATAGACGTGGGTGGTGTGTGAATCGGGCGATAGTTTAGTCTATCTACTCCAATTGGAAAAAAAAAAAAATGAAAACAGTGAAAAGATTGGAAAAGAGAAATCTTTTATGTGCTGTTCATCCACAGTAATTTTGTGTTCCGGTTCTTACAATATTTCATCATTCGTGGCAGATCTTGTTACAAGCTGGGTTATTTGATAAAGATGTTAATAGAAAGGAAAATAAAAGAAAATTAAGTTCACTAGATTACATATTGTTAAATAAAATAAAGACAAGAGGGAAACTGTATATTAAATCGCCTACGTATTTCGTCCTGTGATGGACTTTATCAAGGCAAAATGACAAAATGAGCTTTATTCTAAATTACGTATCTATAAACAAACAGTGTTGGTAACCACAAAGACGCTCACAAATAATTTCAAAAGATCAACAGAATATTTTTGTTTTTAGACTTTCTTCATATGTAGTGCAAAGTCACGAGATATTAAAATGAAGGGAATTTGACCGTTTTCTTTGAGAACTGTTTATTTTGTGTGTAAGTCTGAATTAGAATTTCTTCACGTGTAGTGCAATTCAAGAGATGTTAAAACGAAGGGAATTCAACCGTTTTCTTTGAAATTTTTATTATGAATGTTAGTCTGTTTTAGTATAATTTTCATAAGCAAAGGTGAGATTGGGAAAAATCAGGGGCGTAAATTGATGTTTTGGTAGTACTGGATAGCGGCGCTCTCGAGAACTTTTCTTCTGAATAAATTGTTTACTCTTTTGTGTGGCATTTTTAAAATCGAAATTGTGGTTGAATTTATTTCTGTGAATCACGAATGAATTTGTATGATTATTATTAGTGATGTCTCTTTGGTGTTCATATATACGGTTTTTTAGATTTCTACTTGTTTCTCCGATGTACATGGAGGAAGATTATATATCCAAAACAAATAAAAATAAGAGTTAGAAAAAAATCAAAATTTAAAATCCTAACGTTCATGCGCATGTGCAGTCGCATCAACGTAAACAAACCTGATGAAATCATAGGGGACGAAATGCACTGCACGAAAACTTTTTCCAATTCCACCGAGCTCAGAGGTAGAATCGCCAACTGACGCGAATTCGGCCGGGTTTCAATCCTGGGTAAAAAAATAATTCGCTGTCTAACCATACTGATGAGCTGTGATACAGCGAAACAGATCTGTCTTCGGATGACTATTATATATATATATGTACCTAATCTAGCATTTACGCATCGTTCATTCAGCAATGAATTAGAACACTCTCATTGGGCTTTTGGGCGTGTATAATGATAATATCACGCTAAACAGTTTGTCCCCTTCTACCAAGTGCCCGTAGCGCAGAGGTAGAATCGTCGACTGACGCCAATTCGGTCGGGTTTCAATCCTGGGTAAAAAGCAATCCGCTGTGTAAACGTACTGATGAGCTGTGATACAGCGAAACAGATCTGTCTGCAGATGACTATTATATATATATATATATAAGTCATCTACATACAAGCCTGTTTTGCTGTATCACAGCTCATCAGTGTGGTAGACACATCCACTAGCTTCTGACCGGGATCGACTCGACCGATTTGGTGTCAGTAGGATCGCTACCCCCTTAAGCCATAGGCATAGGGAATCAGAGAAGGGAAATTTTAACGTGTTGTATATAAGCGGGTATACACACGCCACTCACCAAAAGAACTCGATTCATTTCTGAGGAGTATATATTTAAATAAAAATAAAGGAATGTAGGTAAAATCCCCCAAACCAGATCTTACTAATATTAAAATGATCCTGTTAGATCCTGTTTTATGTCTTATTTCTCCTTTAACTCTTCCCCTGTCTACCCCATTTCCCCCCTCCTCGTACCACTTCTATTAAATTTTGATTTTTTGACTTCTGATATTGAGTCATGAATTTTTCTCTAGACCTCTGTTTTCATGTATGGACGACAAATGGAAAAAAATGTTCTTTCTTAATTCCCTCCCTTTTTTTCCATATAAACTTCCTGTGGATAGATATATTTTTGTGCTTCTTCCGGTAAGTGAATTTTCGTACTATATTTGAAATAAATTAATTTTGTTTTTAATCGTTGCTGAAGAAGCGAGATTTTTCTCGGGAAAATAGCTATGCAACGTGTGTAGAATTCGAAATTTTGTTTGATATATGAATGTGTGTGTGTGTGTGTGTGTGTGTGTGTGTGTGTGTGTGTGTGTGTGTGTGTGTGTGTGTGTGTGTGAATGATAGGATAAGAAACAAATAGGAAATATTTCCCTTGTGTCCTTTTGCCGGATTCCACTCTATATTTGGTCCCGTTCATATATATATATATATAATACAATGGATTCGACCTTTTCTGTATCGCCAGGCAATTTGTATTGACTGATTGTTTAACGATTAACGCTTTTATAAGTGCATAACCGGCGGAAGTTACAAAACAAAAAACTTGTTTGTCATTAATATCCCTTCATGCGGGTTTTATATATATATATATTTCGGTGACGGACGTGTGTATACACTGCCTATATACAACACGTTAAAATTTCCCTTCTCTGATTCCATGTGCCTATGGTTTAGAGGGTAGCGACTCCAACTGACACCAAATCGGTCGAGTTTTGATCCCGGCCAGAAGCAAGTATATATATATATAATTTGTAAACGAGTTATAACGCAACCAAGGTTTCTACCTGGGTTGAGCAATTTTTAAAGTTATGAGAAGTTACATATGGATGAATATGTTCTAAAACCTTTAAGTAACTTCTAATTTTGAAAATTGTGCATTTATGGGAAACCTCTGTTACGTGAACATTAAAAAAAACGGTAAAGGCAGTTATTGTAAATCGCGTGAAGACACTGATTGGTAGAAACCTGGGTTGCGTAATAATTCGTTTATAAATGAAAAATATTCTGAAGTTCTACAATATAAATGTATTGAACACTTTTTAATACAGCTGTGTACTGGTCTAATCTAATTATTAACCCAAACTAAACTATCGCCCGGTTCACACTCCACCCACAAGAAATGGCTTCAAACTCTTTCAAGAGATATTTACGCGTAAGTGATTGTAACGATCTCCACTGGAATTTGAACTCGGTTTTCCGATTTCTCCATCGCCCGGTTCACACTCCACCCACGTCTATTGAACAGGTGTAGAGGCTCATCCCTTGTTCCCTGTTTAGGATGTGGTTTCCGGCTTTCTCTTTTCCAATCTTTTCACTCTTACGTAGCCCCCTGCACACCAGTTGCCTTACCGCCTTGCCCAGGGTGATATAATTAAAAAAAAAAACTAAAATAATTAAATAATTATATATATATATATATATATATATGTTATTATTATTATTATTATTATTAATCATTATTAATCATTACTTTAGAACACGTGGAAAACTACAAACTACTACAAATTTGTACATTTTATTTCGACATTGAAAGAACAATGTCTCATCAGGTAGTAGACAATGACGGTAATAAACGTTTTTATTTAAGAATATTTTTGATAATCATATCAATTTATCTACATGTAATTTAAATTTTCCTGTTAAATTTGGCCTGTCAAGTGAGAACATCGAAACATCGTGTCCTCACATAACTTCGAAGTCGGCATCAAACCTGCTCAGATAAAGTGAAAAACATATTTGTGCTTATCAACGCTATATCTTCCCCCCATATCGATAAAGAAAAAACCTCCTTGCCAAAATACATTTTATCAGTAAAATCATTGAAAACAAAACAACAACCTTGAGACTTAACGTTATCACAATTAACCACTATATGTGTGTGTGCGTGTGGTGAATCTTTCCCAGTATTGATTGAGAAATTTTACTTTACTTTATATATATATATATATATATATATATATATATATATAGTCATTCGCAGACAGATCTGTTTCGCTGTATCAAAGCTCATCAGTATGGTTAGAGGCCGATTGCTTTTTACTCAGGATTGAAACCCTACCGAATTGGCGTCAGTAGTCGATTCTACCTGTGGGCTATGGGCGCTCGGTAGAAGAAGGCAGACATTTTAGCGTGTATATTATCATTATACACGCCCAATAGCCAGAGTGCTCTAATTCATTCCTGAATGAGCGATGCCAGAGTAGCTACTGTTTTTTCAAAGTCTCCCATTCTTCCAGAGTGCTCAATCAAGGTGTGAGAGCGTAAATAGTCATCCGCAGACAGATCTGTTTCACTGTATCACAGCTCATCAGTACGGATAGAATGCGATTGCTTTTTACCCAGGATTGAAACCCGATCGAATTGGCGTCAGTCGGCGAGTCTACCTCTGGGCTATGGGCGTTCGGTAGAAGAAGATATAATATATGTGTGTGTGTGTGTTTGTGTTTGTGTGTGTGTGTGGCCGAGGGGATCCCAGCATTTGGAAAGTGCCTGAAAACTAAACCCTGAAAACCATATCATGGGTCAACGAAAGCTTTGTGAGTGAAATTGGAAAGACGGCTCTCATCGAGTAGCCGTCGTTGGCTAGATTTGAAGTAACTTGTTCAAACTATTGTTCACGCCAGATAACGCTCTCTCTCCCAGAAACTGTAACTAATATCCGCTCAGTATAGTTGCAGTATAAACTGCAAGTAGGCCCAGTGCGTACTAAACAAACACAAGTGTGCCTTAGCAGGTGTCTGCAATGGGGATTAGCCAGCTGCCTTTGAATACGAGAGGCAAGCCGTTATATAAAAGTGTACATTGAAGTCAATACCCATCGGCGGCAGTTTTGTCCATGCTTATAGACAATCGTGAAGCCATACGCGTATATTTATCACTGATATTAGGCAAATTATCCCATTATTATCTTCTTCAATGTGCCCTGTCCCTTCAGAACGTAGGCGATCATGGCTTTCCACTTTTCCCTATCCCTGGTGGCTCTGAGTACGCCTTCTCCTGTTACACCATGCAATCCTCGTTCCGTCATCCACCTGATTAGGTCCTTCAAATATGTTATCCGTTGCTTACCCCTGTCTCTTTATCCCTCTGTCTGGCCTGTTAGTATCAGATTCTCCAAGCCCCTCTTCCTCATTGCGTATCCCAGGAACTTCAGTTTCTATGTGTATATGCCCAGGTATAAATTAACTGGAGTGAATCACTTGTTCACACAAGAACATTGTCCGACAGTTTATCTATCTTTATATATATATATATATATATATATATATATATATATAACCAATTTCATGTTTATCTCGTCGTGTTAATATCTATTTATCTATATGTAATTTAATTTTTCCTGCTAAAATGTGTCGGATTTTTATAATAAGATTGCTTTACAAATTAATTTAATTTACAGCCTAGAGTGCTTAAAATTCGACTCGGCATTTGACTCTCTTGAAGTCAATAAACGCTTCGCAAAGTCAGCAAATGTTTTGTTAGCCTTTCTTTGATGGTTTCAATCTGGCCACACGTGTTTCTCGTTTGCGGAATTAAAATCACACTCATCACTTTCTGGTAGTTTCTGTGGCGAGGTATCCTTTCGTAAACCGATTAGATTTAATGACTTGAAAACTTTGCAAATACCTATTCAATGTAATTGAGCGAGCAAAACCAAGACAACATTATATATATAGTGAGGTCTTGGCAGAACACACATCTTATATCGTTACACACACACACACACACACACACACACACACACACACACACACACACACACACACACACACACAGAGACAAACACACACACACACACAAAATATATAATGATAAAATAGAGCTTTAATGTATGCAATATTAATACCTTAAAGTGCTTAATATCAGTGAAATAGCGCATGTAAACAAAAAAGTGGATCCGCGTTGTGAGGTAGTGGATATCGACTCGGAACAGACAAATCGGGGAGCTGAGTTCGAATTCCAATTGAATTTCTTGCATTCACTTACGCACAAATACCCTTGGAAAAGGTAGTAATCCGTCTCTTCCTTTCAGTAATGGATTAAATAATAGGACAGATTGGATTCTATAGCCTTGGCTGGCAACCAGTCTACCGCAGAAAGCAATGCCAACATACTGCTGGATAAACTTCTGCCCAGTCAGCCATGTCTCTAAAGAGACATGATCGCCCAAAGTGTGTATCATTATGGCACTTAACTGACTGACTGAAATATAAAAGTGGACATTGTTGTCAACATCCAGAGGCGCCAGTCTCTATCTTGCTAAACGCAATCTTATATATATATATATATATATATATATATATATATATAAGCATCAGTTACAAACAGGTATTAGTGACCTCTATATGCAGCCTGCTAAATGAGTAGTGATCCATCGTCTGATGATCATACTGAGGCATGAAACTAATATTTACCATACGGAGATGGTTCTTATATCAATGCTGTCTACATATTCAATTGTAAATATTCAATCTTCGACATTGCGCACTCTTGCCGTATAACAACTAATAAAGAACACAGACAGACACACAGACACACACACACACACACACACACACACACACACACACACACACACACACACACATCTAAACTTATTTATAAATGGAACGTTGTGTGTGTGCGTCTGTGTCCCTTACCTATAGACTCCGAAACGGCTGAACCGATTTTCTTGAAAATTTACATAGTTATACTATAAGCGTCTGCGTGTGTTCTTAGGTAGGTTTTGTGCCGAGGTACCCCCGATAAATATCGGAAATCGATAATCGAAAAAACCGGGCTATAGAAGGAGTGGTCCGATTTTAATCAAATTTGATACACTCATAGAAAAAGACATAAGAAACGATATTTAGAAGTTTCAAGGTTGTAGATCTTACAATAGTGCAAAAAATCGATAATATATATATATATATATAAAAGCCAAGATGTTTGTGTGTGTGTGTGTGTGTCTGTTTATCTGCCTGTATGTCTATATTTTTTTTCAGCCCTTTTATTTTAGTTTTTGCTTCGGGTTTGGCTCTAAGTAGGTATAATTGTAGTTCTTAGTCTCAGCCATCATACCATCTGCTCAGAGGACTTATTTAGCCTTCAAACTTCATTTTACGACGAAAAATCTAATTTGATATCGATACCAGGAAATCAATTCAGTTTTCTTTCAGTCTACGGTTTCGCTTTAACTGGAAACAACTATTGCTTTTTAGTCTTTCGTGCCAACGTCCAAAGAGTCTGAGCTCCAGGACCATGGATTACTTTTAAAGCTTTCATTACACCCGAGCAACACCGGGCTATTCTGCTAGTGTTTGTATATATATATATATATATATATATGTGCGTGTGTATATATGTATATATATATATGATTAATAGAAATATAAAATGTATCACTCAAATAGTCACTCAGCTGATTGATGTAATATTCAGCACCTCAACTCCGAAAGAGAGAGAGAGAGAGAGAGAGAGAGAGAGAGAGAGAGAGAAAGAAAGAGATTATTGTTGCTTGAGTGGTTGGAGAAAGTGTGTGTATCTATAAAATTTTACCGAAAGAGACAGAGGGAGAGAGAGGGAGACAGAGAAAAAGACTATTGGTGGTTGAGCGGTTAGAGAAAGCACGTGTATCTAGAACCTTTACAGAGAGAGAGAGAGAGAGAGAGAGAGAGAGAGAGAGAGAGAGAGAGAGTGAGATTACTTATTGCTGGTTGTGTAGTTGGAGTACGTGTGTTTATCAAGATAATTGACGAAAAGAGGGAGAGAGAGAGAGAGATTATTGCTGGTTGAGTGGTTGAAGAATGTGTGTGTATCAATGAAATTTTACCGGAAGCGAGAGAGAGAGAGAGAGAGAGAGAGAGAGAGAGAGAGAGAGAGATCTTTGCTGATTGAGTAGTTGGAGGAAGTGTTTGTATTAGTAATGATTAATTTAAAGAGTGTGTGTGGGGGGAGTGAGAGAGATTTCTTATTGCTGTTTGTGTAGTTGGAGTACGTGTGTTTTTCAAGATAATTGACTGAAAGAGAAAGAGAGAGAGAGAGAGAGAGAAAGAGTAAGAGAGATTATTGCTGGTTGAGTTGTTGAAGGAAGTGTGTGTATCAATGAAATTTTACCGAAAGAGAGTGAGAGATAGACAGACAGAGACAGAGAGAAAGAGAGAGAGAGAGATGGAGAGAGAGGGGAAGAGAGATTATTGCTGATTGCGTGGTTGGAGAAGGTGTGTGTATCAATGACGATTTATTCAAAGAGAGCTTGTGTTTGAGAGTGAAAGAGATTTCTTATTTTTATTTTTATTTTTTTTTAATCATTTCACCCCGGAAAAAGGCGTAAATGCCACTGATGTGCGGTGGGGGGGGGGGCTACATAACTGAAAGAAAATTAATTAGAGAAGGGAGAAGAGGATTACAAACCAATTAAAAAGAAGCAATAGAAAGATGAAAATGCAGGTGTGGTGACAGTTGTAAGTGGGGAGAGAAAGGGAAGGATATATGAGGTGGGGGAAGGGCTAGAGTCAAGTGGTTAGTAGATGAGTATTGACATTGCTTTTAATTTCTGGAGGTTGTAGCCGTCAGAAAAGCAAGAATATGGGAGCGAGTTCCACAGGCGTGAAGTGTGAGAGAAGAAGCTGCAGGAGTAGAATTGTCGTCTGGATTTGGCTAACCTAACTGTGAATGGGTGGGACCCAGTTGCCATTCTGGTTGCACAAGTAAACACCTGCTGAGGAGGCATCAGTGACTTAAGTTCGTCTGAGCAG
>JBBBDQ010000932.1:8480000-8500000 GCA_037127315.1 Ascarosepion bandense
AGTCCCATACTTGCTACACGCTTGGGCGATCATGTCTCTTTTGAAACATAACTTTCCGGGCAGAAAATTTTCCCGCAGTAGGCTGCCATTACTTTCTGCAGTTTACCGGTTTACAACCAAGGCTGTAGAACACAATCTGTTCTGTTATTTAACCCATGGCTGGAGGGAATTTGCGCGTAAGTGAATGCAACAAATTCAACTGGTACTCGAAGTCGGCTGTCTGATTTTTCGTTTCGAGCCAATATCCACTGCACCACGACGCACATCTACCAATCTAGTAGTGCATTTAAATTCGTAAAGTTTATGTACTCAAAAGAAACGTTAATCTGAACAGTTATGATAAAAATAATTATAGAAAAAGCCCAGGAAAGTAAACTTTATAGGTGCGCAAAGCAACTGAAGCGAGATTAGTTAGGACTAATAGAATTGCAGTTTCTTCTTTGTAGTACATTTTGAATCACTACATAAAAATTAGAATCAAAAGGACTAGATGTGGCAGTAATATTCAATGCATGGACAAATGACAAACTTATAAATGTATAAGAAAATTTCTAGAAAAAAACACGTCTAGCACAACAGAATGAATCAATATCTTTAGCTTCAGACTTCAGTCTTAGCAATTGATTTAATAGAATCTTTCTCTTTCATGTCAGAGAAAAGCGTTAAAACGAAAAAGCGAACCGTCCTGGAGGTTAGCATCAGCCATGCCGATGGATGATAAAATTGTTTTCCCAGAGCGTTAAAAGAGAAAGATTTTGCTAGTAAGAATCAAATTATATTCTGAAACGATAAAATGCAAATCTAATATGATCCTTTAGATAATACCAGTTTTATTGTAAAAACATATATTTTGATATAAAAAATTGTCACTATGTCGCTGGTCATTGCTTTATTAGTTTTTATTAGAAGCATAATTTTCACAATTATAAATCACAGTTTTTCCCGAATTATTCAGGGAAATTAACTTTGGAAATTAATATATGGATCAAAATCTCAAAGAATGGGCTTTAAATAATGAAATTCATTTTCATTCTCCGAACAATATTCCAATATGAAGTGGGGGAAAAAGATCAAAAAGCCATTTCTTAATTAGTCAGCAAATTACGAGAAAAGTTAAATTTGGAAGACTTGCTGATTTCCGAATGACCTCTTCTTAACACATCACTCAATTAATCTCGGGCCTAACTAATAAAACAACAACTTTATTACAACGCTTCTTTAACAATTTGATGCCTTTTTTTGTAGAACGATTTGTCTTTGGCCTCAAAATAAACCTTAGTTTCCGATATCACTTGTTCATTGATACCAAATCTCTTCCCCTGGAGAATTCCTTTGGGGTCTGCAATGAGCCAGTAGTCACTGGGAGCCAGCTCTAAAGAATAGGGTATGTGCGGATGCAATTCGAAGTGTAATTCATGTAGTTTTACCCTCGTTGCGATCGACTTGTGACACGGTGCGTTGTCTTGGTAAAAGATCACTTTTTTCTTCTTCATTTCGGGCCGTTTTTTAGTGATTTCTTCCTCCAGATGCACTAATAATTCTATATAATATTTGCTGTTGAGGGTTCTTCCTTTTTCAAGGTAATCGATGAACAAAATACCCTGCGCATTCCAAAATACAGAGTCCAAAAACTTGCCTGCTGATGTTTGCGTCTTTGGTCGTTTAGGACGGTTTTCACCTGCTGCTGTCTATTCAGCTTACTACCGATTTGACTGAGGGAAGTGTTGGCGTCATGTTTCATCCATTGTCACATATTTATGCAAAAACTGATTCTGGCTACGGCACCCACTTTGAACACAGCTTTTTTGTTGACAAATGTTCATGTAAAATGGTAAATACACTGCCTTCTGATATGTTCAACTTCTCTGCTATCTCATGCAACTTCAATTTACGATCGGGCAAAACAAGTTCGTGGATTTTGTGTGTGTGTGTGTGTGTGTGTGTGTGTGTGTGTGTGTGTGTGTGTGTGTGTTCTCCGGGACAACTGGTGATTTTGGGCGACCTGAGCTTACAGCATCATTTGCGTCTGTACGACCTCGTTTACAACATTTGACTGTTTTTTCGACGAATCACACTTTCTGAGCCATTGTAATTTTAAAAGTAGATCTCTATAAAATTCTTATCAAAAAATTAAATTAAAAATTTTGACAGGGAAAGTTTTCAAGTATTAGGAAAGCAGAAATCGAAATTAAAATTCGACGCAATCTAAAAAAATGTAAAAAAAAAAGAATAAAATATAAATGGGTTGGAAATATGTAAGGGTTAAAAAGTTGGTCTATAGGTCAGTATATGCAAGTTAGTAATTACACTTCACTGTAATTTGTAAACTAATAATCCGATAACAAATTACTGTTAAGTGAAGCTATTTTTGTCAATTTTCAAAACATTAGAAAAATCTGAATTTCGTGTGTTGATAAAGGCTTGATAGGGTATTCCAAAATTACTAACTTGCATATACTGACCTAATAATCCGATTTGTAAGCGAAAAGGAAATTAATATCGAGCATCAGGAAGAGACAACTAATGTTCCTGGGACATGCAATGAGGAACGAGGGCTTGGAGAACCTGATACTTACAGGCCAGATAGAGGGAAAAAAGACAGAGGAAAACAGCGGATAACATATTTAAAAGGCCTGAGCAGGTGGATGAGAGAACGGGGGCTGAGAGACGTTACTGGAGAAAGCGTACAAAAAGACACCATGGGTAGGGAGACGTGGAAGGCCATGATCGCCTACGTCCTGAAGGGACAAGGTACATAAAAGAAGAAGAATAATCCGATTAGGCTCAGTTGTTAGGTGCCATTACAAAGGTAGTACTCCCTAAAAATCATATGGATTTTTTATTTGCGGCGTTGTCTATATATCAGGCCCGGGAATTATTGAGTGATTTGTTATGAAACCTAAATTATATATTTTAGAAGAGAACTGTAAACGCTTTGATAATAGAAAAACACAGTTAGACAATCTATCCTGAAGATAGAATTCATTTGTCTACATCCTGGTAATCATTGGGTACCTAGACGCTTGAAATGGTCTCGTGTGAAGTCATGTGTAACGATTATGGGAACGAGGCTGCAAAAAAAAAAAGCAGTATTTAATGTTATTTAATTAAGTAATCTATTTTGTTATTTTTTTTAATACTAATATAATATATGTGTACATTAATCATATCATATGCACTGTAAGATATCTTCTCCTGTGGTGAATTATATTTTATTTAATGTGGGCTGTTTATTTTGTACAATAATTGCTTATGGGGTTTCCAGTCTGTCCTTGCATTCTGTACTCTAGAGTCAGTCGTTTAAGAGCCATACGTGATACTGAACTGAAGATTTTCCCGCAGAGGTTGCCGTTACTTTCTGTGATAGACTGGTTGCCAACCAAGGCTATAGAACCCAATCTTTCTGCTATTTAACCCATAGTTGGGGAGAAAAGATAGATTATTTGATTAAATGAACACAACGAATTCAACTGGAATTCGAACACGGTTCTCAGATTTCTTGTTCCGAGCCGATAACCACTCCACCCCAACGCACATTCTGTAGAATATTATGGTATACTCCATTAATAATTTTCGATAGTTTTTCTTTAGTCGTTTATGTTGTGCTGGTCAGTTTTATAAGTTTTGACAGATGACAGGGTAGTCTGCGAGAGAGTGTGGCGAATGTGTATTCAATGTCAGTATTTAATGTTTTTTTAATTATTAGTATTGAAAATGTAATCTTTCTGGATTCATAGACAACATTAATATTAGGTTGTCCCAAAAGTTCATAAACACTTGCAAAAAATTGAAATTTTACTCGCCAAGTAATCTAAGGTTACCAGAAAACACTTGCAAAAAATTGAAATTTTACTCGCAAAACAACAAAAATTATTGCTCAAAATAAAGACCATCATTTTCGAAAACTTTCTGCCATCGATCTGCAAGCTTTCGGATCTGGTCAAAGTACCATTCAGCCGGCTTCGAATCCAAGAATTCCTGGCACGCTTTCTAGACTTCATCAAACGAGTCGAATTGGCGGCCCTTCAGAAAGTGTTGCATTGAGTGGAAAAGGCCGTAATCTGATGGAGCACAGTCAGGACTGTAGGCTGGATGTGGCAGAACCTCAACGCCGTCCAGCTCTTCAAACTTGTCTTTGGTCTTCCTGGCGGTGTGTGGCTTGGCATTGTCCTGCTGCATCAAAGCGCACTTTCGGTTGATCAGAACTGGGTACTTTTGCTTTATTTTTTCGTAGACCCGCTCAAGTTGCTGACAGTAAAATTCGGCACTGATGGCACGACCATTCGGAACCAATTGAAAATGCACGATTCCAGCAAACGCACAACATGACTTTCTTGCCGAATCGATTTTCTGTCTCTTGCCCTTTCTGAACCCATCACTTGTCTCGATTGTGCAAGACCAGATAGACCCATTTCGCAAGTGTTTACGAACTTTTGAGACAACCTAATAGACAACAGGCCTGGTGCTGGAGTTAATAATAGTTAATAATTATATTTGATCTTTCGAAATGTTTATAGTAGATGACAAATCTTAGGTGTTAGTATCGTTGAGTGTAAGTACTAGGTAATTATTTTTTAATTGCTTTTTCATCGTCTTATCTTCAAGTGCCTTTTCATCGTCTTATCTTCAAGTGCCTTTTCATCGTCTTATCTTCAAATGCATAAGATAATAATATAATTAAGGCGCTGCAAGGACAGTTAGATAACTTTTTCGTAACAGACAATTTTTCACGCCATAATACATCTTGCACATTTATAAATTTACCATTGGGCCGTGAATTGGATATGGTCTGGAGTCAGTTAAGTACCATACTTTATACATACTTGGGCGATCATGTTTTAAATTAGACATGACTGGGCAGAAGATTTTCCAGCAGTAGGTTGCCATAATTTTCTGCGGTAGATTGGTTGCCAACCAAGAATATAGAAGCTAATCTGTCCTGATATTTAACCCATAGTTCGAGGGAGAAAGGACCGATTAATACATTTTGAATGGTATTTACGCGTAAATGAATGCAACGAATTCCTCTAGAATTCGAAATCGGCTTAATTCCTTAATATTTTTCAAATATTTAGGCAGGCAGACGATATTAAATATATTATTTAAAAAATATAAACGCCTACTTAAATATGAGTATACACTAAAAAAACATTTCATTAATAAAAACAAATATGTTGAGCTAATATAAATATCAGTTACTTCTTTAAAAATTGCATTGTTTACAGCTGGATATGAAATTGATGCAATTCCAGAAGCTGAGCAGAGTATTAAGAGACAGGAAAATTTTGCTAGAAACAAAGAAGAGAGTACTGGACTGCTATGTGATATCTGTTCTTTAGTATGTCAGTGAATGTTTGAAATTTCGTCAAAGATGAAGGAAAAACTAGAAGCAACTGAAATATGGTTCTACAGAAGGATGCTGCGCATATCATGAAGCGAACACATGAGGTTTTAGAAAGGATGAAAACGAAAAGGAAATTAATACTGAGCATCAGGCAAATACAGCTAAAGTTCCTGGAATATGTAATGAGGAAGGAGGGCTTAAAGAATCTGGTTCTCAAGGGATAGATAGAGGGAAAGAGAGACAGGAGAAATCAGCGGGTAATATATTTGACAGGCCCGAGCAAGTGAATGAGAGAGTTTGTGGGGGTAATAGAAGAAAGCGTTCTAAGATATGTGGCGAGCCATGGTCGCTTACGTCCTATAATTTTGTTTAATAACATATCTCTAATGTTCAATCCAATAATAAATATGCAGTTTAGAAATATAAAAAGGAGTGTATCCACAAAAATAACGCTAATATATATATATATATATATATATATATATATATATATATATATCAACGAGAAATTGTAGGAGGATTTGAAATAATTAAGTAATTCATCGAGGTTTACTAGGCCTCAACAAAATGCAGAATGCAGAAAGCACTAGACGGCCGTTTCGCCCGATATTTGGTACTTATCACAAGTGCGCATCCACTATCTGGAATTCAAACCCAGACAGTTACATTATTAAGCATACGTTGTACCAACTGTGCTACGGACCCCGCTGACGGAAGGTAATAAATTAAACTTGATATAGCTCATTCACATATTCCGTGGTGGAACTCTGTTGAACTCCTTTTACCCATAGGACGGTGCCTTCCTGACCCACGACTACTATCACAAAGCCGCTCACACATTATAAGCCGGATAAAAAAAATACAAACGAGAAATTGTAGGAGGATTTGAAATATTTTTTCAATACAAGGCATTAGAGCCACTGAGAGTAAAGTTTTATAATGAGTGCATTCTTATGAGGGCATGTAGGCTAACCCTTGAATTCTCGGGATAGCAAGTCACGTCCCAAGAAACAACACTTACCTGGAATAATCTGCCTGAATGGAACTCCCTCCTCACCAAGGAATATAAATGAAATGAGGATAAGTCCACTTCGTGTATGTGATAGAGCGGATCTTAACTTTCAAAGTTTAGACCTTTCAGAAATTCTAATGAGTACAAAAATAATTTAACCTGCGAGGTGTGTCAGAAAATCTATAGAAACCGCTCCAGTTTCACCCGTCATAAAAAAAACTACGAACAGGTTGAACAGACATTACAAAACGGACCAAAACAACTTAGCCATAATTGCAATAAACATTACAAATCCTTTTCTGGCTTTAAGAGCAATTGTAGTCACTATACCACTCTAGCAAGTACCTGACTTCTTGTGCCACCTTTACAAGAGCCAAATTAGGCCGAAAATGGAGTACTGTTGTCATTTTGTTCACACGTCACTTTCCAGTCTTGATAGTGTTCAAAAGCGTCTCCAATCACTTATTGGAAAAGAATACTTTCCAACGCTCCAATCCTTCGCTCACTGGTGGGATGCAGCAAGTCCCTCACTGCTTTTTCTCTACTACTGTTGCATCACCTAGTTCCCCCAGGTCTGAACTTCATGGTTAGGATCTTTAATGCCACTTCCATAGTCGCAAAATCCTCACATCTCATCTGTATTCCATCGGCGAGAAATAAACAGCTTGTTTCAACGAACTCTCTTTAAATAATCAACAGGGCCTTTTCATAAACAACCTGTCTCTTTGTTTTTTAATCGTTTCACCCCAAACAATGCGGTAATGCCACTGATGCGAAGGGGACTACATAAGAGTAAAAGGTTAGATAGGTGGAAAGTAAAGAGAAAGACAAACCCGTTACAGGGAGTGTCAGAGAAAGGGAAAGAGAAGAATGGGAACACAGGTGTGAAAACAGTTGCGAAGGTAGAGAGAAACGAAAAGAACAAAATATACCGGATGATGTAGAAAGAACTTATGTCAAGTGGATAAGAGATGGGTATTGTCATTGCATTTAAATTCCTGGAGGTTGTAGCCGTCTGGAAAGTAAGTATATGGAAGGGAGTTCAAAAGGTGGTAAGTGCGAGAAAAGAAGCTGATGAAGTAGAATTGAGGCTGCATTTAGTTGATATAACTGTAAATGGGTGGGACCTTGTTGCCAGTCTGGTTGCACGAGATTAGTAACTAATATTTTTTTTTTGGCATTTACACAGGTATCGCTGTAATCGCTCTATGTAACGAAGTAATCTTTCTAAGTAATGCTCTCAATCAAAATAAGTGCTGTATAATTTGTTGCGTTCGTGGAAGACCATAAACGAATTAAATTATATGACGCCTTACGGCCATATTACGTTGTAACACTAGTTCTTGGACAATCACAGAAGTTAAGCAACGTCCAGTTTGATCAGTATTTGTGATCGCTTGGGAATACCACAACTTAAAACTTAGATGTGCAGCTGGTGTAATAAATAATGGCACGAAATTGCCGAGTTCAAATTCTAGTCTGATTCGTTGTATTCACTTACGTCCAAATATCTTTCCCTATCGTCAATTATAGTTAAATTAGTAGGACTTGTATCAATAAAGTATATTATCTCCAAAACTAAAATTACAGTATTTACATTTATTCGGACTATTGTCCTCATCTTTGTTGCCATTTGTACAGCGTTTCGGCGGTTGTGCGCTCCGTCCTTCTTCCGGTGGTAGGAATTTCGCACAGAACACTTTATTACAATCACTGGGGTTTATGATCTTCATTCCTTGCGTAGTATTACCTCTTTTGGTAGTCATGAGTTATCTCCCTTTAACTCTGTAACAACAAGTAACGCGTAACTTACAGGGTTAGAGGGAGATATCTCATGACTACTATGCACGGAATGAAGATCATATACCCTAGTGATTGTAATAAAGGGTTCGGTTCGAAATTCCTAGCACCTGAAGAAGGCCAGAGCGTACAACAGCCGAAAAGTTGTACAAATGGCAAGAAAGATGAGGACAGTAGTCGGAATAATGTAAATATTGTAGCTACTACTTCACCTCAGAAATACAGACAAATACTAAAACTAAAATTCTTACAATTTAAAAATATATTCTGGCTTTAAATAACCTGGAAAGTGCTGATAAGCAGAACGAAATAAACCAGTCGATCAATATACACATTTTTGTTACAAGTTGAAGTTATTGGACAAATGTTCATTTAATTCGACGAACGAAAACTGGAATGTTTCTTGTATCACAGAATCAGTCAGTTAAGTGTTTTACGTAATACAAGGTGATCATGTCTCTTTTGCTCCATGATTTACTAGAAGAAAGATTTTTCCCGCAGTAGGTTCCCATTTCTTTCTGCGGTAAACTGGTTGTCAACCAAGGCTATAGATGCCATACCGGATACACGTCTGATCGACCATGTTTCTTTCGCTTCATAACTTGCTAAAAGGAAGATTTTACCGCAGTAGATTGCCATTTCTTTCTGCGTTAAACTGATTGTCAGCCAAGGCTACAGATGCCCAACGTTATACACACTTGGGTGATTATGTCTCTTGCGATCTGTGACTTACTAAAGGGAAAGCCTTTCCGCATTAGGTTGTCATTTTTTTTCTGTGGTAGACTAGTTGCCCACTAAGGCTTTAGAACCCAATCTGTCCTGCTATTTAAGCTATAGTTTGAATAAGAAGTGATAGGTTCATGCCTTTTCCAAGGTTAATTGCGCGTAAGTAAATCCAACGAATTCATCTGGAATTCGAACTCGGCTCTCCAATATCTCATTCCGAGCTTATATCCATTACACTAGAAAGTAATTTATTAATAAGACAGTTTCTGGTGATGATATTATCTCCAAAGATTTTTACAATCTAAAAATATTTTCTGGCTTTTAATAACCTATGGTTTGATCAGGTTGATTAGCCATCAAAATCTAATCAATCAAATGATGATCTTAGTTGAAGAGTTGTTTATATCTATAATAATCAAAAAGCGAAATATCCAGTTGCTATGGTATTACTATGTAAGAAGAGAAATAGTTCAGCATTTCTAGGGACTCTAGATAGTGTTGCCCCTTGTTCACTTACCGCCTGATGTGTTATGTCCTCTTGATGAAATGTCCGTTTGGTAAAAATGTTTTGTGGAAGGAAGCAATATTTGCAAAAGGTAAAATGATTACTTGGTTATATATTTATTGCATCACTGCTAAGAAGGTTGGGTCACTATGTCGATCCAGGATGTTTCTTTCCGCCTTTATCCATCCTGCATATATACAAGTCAACCATCCGTCCGTGCATGGAGTACTGCTGCCATTTATGGTCAGGCGCCCCTGCCGTTCACCTCAGTGTTCTCGACAGGCTCGAAAGGAGAGTCTGTAATGTGATAGGTACTGATCTGGCGGCTAGACTGCAGCCACTTCCCCAACGTCGAAATGTAGCCCCCCTTTGTCTGTTCTATAAATACTTTCATGGCTTCTGCTCGGGCGAACTTAAGTCACTGGTGCCTCCTCAACAGGTGCAACCAGACTGGCAACTGGGTCCCACCCATTCACAGTCAGGTTAGCCAAATGCAGACGACAATTCTACTCCTGCAGCTTCTTCTCTCGCACTTCCCGCCTGTGGAACTCGCTCCCATATTCTTGCTTTCCTGATGGCTACAACCTCCAGAAGTTTAAATGCAATGTCAAAACTCATCTATTAACCACTGCACTCTAGCTCTCTCCCCACCCCCGTATATCCTTCCCTTTCTCTCCACCTATGTATCTGTCATCGCACCTGCTTTCTTAGCTTTCTATTGCTCCTTTCTAACTAGTTTGTACTCCTCACTCTTTTCTAATTAATCTTTTTACAGTTATGTAGCCCCCCGCTCATCAGTGGCATTTCTGCCTTGCTCGGGGTGAATTGATTAAAAAAAAATTACTTACAATTATTGCCAAGTAACGCTAACAGGATGTGCTTTGTGGTGCAGAAGATATCGACACGGAATGACAAATCAGGGAGTCGAGTTCGAATTCCAGTTGAATTCATTGCATTCACTTAGGCACAAATAACATTGGGAAAAGTATTAATCCGTCTCTTCTCTCCAGTTATGGGTTAAATAATAGAACAAATTTGGTTCTATAGTCTTCGCTGGCAGCCAGTCTACCGCAGAAAGTAATGGCAACCTACTGCGGGATAATCTTCTGCGAGTCAGTCATGTTTCTTTCGAGACATGATCACCCAAAGCGTGTATCACGTATAGCACTTAACTGACAGATGCTATTAGTGGAATGTGCGTTTTGGTGCAGTGGATATCGCCTCTGAACGACAAATCGAGGAGCTGAGTTCGAATTCCAGTTGAATTCCTTGCGTTTACTTACGCATGGGAAAGGTGTTAATCCGTCTCTTTCTTCCAGGTACAGGTTAAATAATAGGACGGATTGGGTTCTATAGCCTTGGCTGGCAGCCAGTCTACCGCAGAAAGTAATGGCAATCTACTGCGGGATAATCTTCTGCCCATGTCTTTTTCGAGGCATGATCGATCAAAGCGTGTATCACGTAGGGCACTTAACTGACTGACTGAACGCTAACAATCGTTAGTGCATTGTTTAAACAAATTAGACGTAAATTTTCAACACACCTTTTTGATAGTCATGTGTTACTTACCTTATTAACCTTCACATTTTCGCTTGGTTAGAAAATGAGTAATTTTTTATTTTATTTTGAAAGAGCCCTGAAAGCTCAGGCAATTTTTAATGATGTTTATTCGCACCAAAAAGACACTTCTTCTTCTTCTTCTTCTTCTTCTTCTTCTTCTTCTTCTTCTTCTTCTTCTTCTTCTATGTATCCTGTCCCTTCAGGACGTAGGGGATAATGGCCTTCCACGTCTCCCTATCCCTGGTGACTTTTAGTACACTTTCTCTTGTTACACCACGCAACCCCCGTTCCATCACCTACCTGATTAAGTCCTTCAAATATGTTATGCATTGCTTTTCCCTGTCTCTTTTCTCCACTATCTGGCCTGTTAGTATCAGACTCTCCAAGCCCTCTTTCCTCGTTGCATGTCACAGGAACTTCAGATTTCTCTTCCTGATTCTCAGTATTAATTTCCTTTTTGTTTCCATCAGCTTCAATACCTCATCATTGCTCACATGCTCGATCCATGATATTCGCTGCATCCTTCTGTAGAACCACATTTCAGTTGCTTCAAGTTTTTTCTTCATCTTTGATGATACTGTCCAGCATTCACTGCCATATTGAAGAACTGACAACATATAGCAATCCAGTACACTCTTCCTTGTTTCTAGCGAAATTTTCCTGTTTCTTAATACTTTACTCAACTTCTGGAATGCTTCCTTCACCATGCCAATTCGCCTTCGGATCTCTGTGTCGCACTTTCCGTCTTAAAGACACATACGATAGAAAAAAATAACGTGAGAGGCAACTTGTATTTGATCTCGTCAAACTCAGTTTCCCAAGAAGTAAAACTTTTGACATCGAGGAAGGTAGGCAGATATTAAAATTATTATAAGCTCTGGGAACACCCAGAAAATTATTATCATGTTAATAACTGCTTATTCGATGGCTGTCCACAAAAAGTGTTTTTTCGTCGCGACAAATTTAAGGGATTACTTAATTTAGTTTTGCTAATGTTTAAGAAATTTAAGAAACGTGTGAACAAAGTTAAGATTTGAGAACAATTACACCTAATCTTTTATGAGTTGATATGAATTTTATAGTCACCGAGACAATGTAACTTTTTATTGCAAAGTTAAAAAATTGACTTGTCATTACATAGATGGCTGACTACCTAGAAGATTGACTCCTGTAAAGTGTGAAATCTTTTTTCTCAGACTAATGATGAAGGATATCGACTCGGAACAACAAATCGGGGTGCCGAGTTCGAATTTCAATTGAATTCCTTGCATTCACTTACGCACAAATACCCTTGGAAAGGTATTAATCCGTCTCTTCCCTCCAGTTATGGGCTAAATAATAGAACAAATTGGGGTCTATAACCTTGGCTAGCAACCAGTCTACCGCAGAAAGCAATGGCAACCTACTGCAGGATAATCTTCTGCCCAGTCAGTTATGTCGCTTTCGAGACATGATCGCCAAAGCGTGTATCACGTATGGCACTTAACTGAATGATGAAGCTGTACAGTCACGTTAAGCTGGAGTACCTCGAGGTGGTGTGATGGTTAGCAAGCTTGTCTCGCTAGAACCAGTTACAACTGAGTAGTGCGTTCGATCCTCACTAGGTGTCCATATCTTGTGCCACATCTAAGCGGCGCTTAGAAAATCACCTTTTTGGCAACTCGAGTTGATGTAATGGTTAGCAAGCTAATCTTGCTAGAATTATTACAACTGAGGAGTGAGTTCGATCCTCACTGGATGTCCCATAATTTCGGACTTGAGCCACATCTAAGCTGCGTTTAGAAAACTACCAGTCAGGTTAACCTGAATGTAACAACTCCCAAAGTTAAGGTCTGCTTAATCTGATCGAACTCACCCCAAGTAAGGCGAAAATGTCACTGGTGGACAAGAATTTGCAAGTGGGAAGAGTGAAAATAGGAACAAGATACGGGAGAGATTAGCGAAAGAATAAGTGAAAGATTAGAATCAAAGGGACAAAAGACTGGAGAGTGTAACTATCAGGGAAGCAAGTGTACGGAAGGGATTTCCAAATGCGGGAAGTGCGAGAAAAGTAGCTTGTTGAAGAGGTGTTTACATTTAACCGTTTCCACTGTAAAAAGGTATGACCTTGTTGACAGTCTAGTAGCACGAGTATATTCATATCAAGAGGGAACTAGGAAGATAAGTTCGTCAGAGCAGAAACCGTGAAAATGTTTGTAGAAAGGACGGAGGAAAACCGCAGTCCGACTGTGAGAAAGTGGCTAAAATCGAGCTGCCAAATCTGGATCGATTACATTGTAGATCCTCCATTTAACTTTATCGAACACTTTGAAGTGAATAGCAGCAGAACCTGACCAGATATCGCAACAGTATTCAATGCACGGATGAATGGTAGATTTTATATAGGCAAGATGAATTCTGACAACAAAAACTTACTAGCCCGACAGTGTGACCTGACATTCGTAGCACTAGCTGTAGCTATTGATTCGATGGTTCCCCTTGAGATCACCTGTAAGAGTGTAGCCGAGGAGGCGCAGTGTATTGATATCTGGGAGACTAGCGTCAACCATACTGAGGGGAGAGAGAAGAGTTGGTTTATAGTGATTAAAGGAAAACAGCTTTGCTTTGGAAGTATTAAAATTTACAAGCCATTTCTTGCCTCAGACTAGCACAGAGTGGAGGTCCTTTAAAGAGCAGCAACGAGATTTAATTTATCAGCCTTATTTCTAATTGAAGCGGAAATGAATAGTAGTGTTGTCGTTGTGAACATGCCTACTTGTAAACTAATTATAACAGGAAGATCATTGATAAAGATCACGAAAATCGTAGGACCTAGGATAGAAGCTAAGCGACACTCGAGTTAGTGCGACAGAATCTAGAAGCATTCCCATTTAATACGGCCTTTTTTGCACGATTTGACAGGAACGATTAGATTACATCGAACAAGCGTTTATTCATACCATAACCTGGCAGCTTGCGCAGAAGGCCAGCGTACTAGACGCTGTCAAATGCTTTCAAGATATCCAGGGTAACGGCTCGAGCTTCGTTGGTCTTATCAAGAGCCTGGCATATATACTCGTTGATGGTTGTTAGCATATCAGCAGTAGACCTGGCGAAGTGGAAGCTATACTGTTTGTCAGAGAATATCTTGTGAGCTGTGAAATGCTGAACCACTTCGGCGTTGATAATAGCCTCGAACACTTTTCCAAAAATCGGTAGGAGGTAGATGGGGCAATAGTTACAGGGGTTTAACCGTTCTCCAGATTTTTTAACGACGGGGTCTACAGAGGAAGACTTTCAGCAAGCAGGGAACCAAGTAATAGAGATGCAATATTTGGAGAGGGGGAAAGTTTTGGGGCGCATTTCTTCAGGACGAGGATCAGGATTCCGTCATCACTGCTTGCCTTATGGGGGCCAAGCTTAGAAATTATGTTAGAGACAGTATTTACCAACCTTCCCACGCAAGGCTAGATGTGACACGACGTCTATTTATTGTGGGTCTTCCCGGCCATATAACCAGGCCAAAAATCGCTGTCTATTTTTCTCCAGTCATGAACCACGACTTGGTTAGCGCTCCCCACCCGAAGGCAGAGAGCTGACAGTGTCACAGTAGCAGCGGCAAATGCCGACTTAGACATAGAAATTATGTTAGAGACTAGAGCGGGGGTTATGCATACATTACTCAGTTGACCCTTAGTTCTAAGTAAGAAGTCGTGAGTGGGTAGTCTGTACGAGTCAAGTGTGGAGTTGAAGGAGAGTTTGTGAGCAAAGCATTCGCTGTGGCTGTGTAAACCTCAAATTTGTTGAATAAAGGAGAGATCGAAATTTTACTGTTGTTTAATACGCATTTGCAGAACCGCTAGTAGTCTTTGGAACCATAATCAGCAATCATCAGGTTAGCGTCGTCTAGGATTCCTTATACTCATTAAGGGCAGAGACAAAAATGCGCCTTTTATGCATGGTCATCAGCAAAAGGTGCAACCCAAAATGCCAAATACAGGTGGGAGATACCAGAATCAAGCAAGTAGAAAAAATTAAATACCTAAAAAGTGTTCTAACAGGAGATGGAAAGTGCGACACAGAGATCCGAAGGCGAATTGGCATGGCAAAGGACACGTTCCAGAAGCTGAGTAAAGTACTAACACACTGGACAATTTCACTAGAAACAAAGAAAAGAGTGCTGGATTGCTATGTGATGTCAGTTTTTCAATACGGCAGTGAATGCTAGACAATATAATCGAAAATGAGGACAAAACTGGAAGCAGCGGAAATGTGGTTCTACAGAAGGATGCTGCGGATATCGTGGACTGAGCATGCAAGCAACGATGAGGTGTTGGAAAGAATGACAACAAAAAGGAAATTAAGACTGAGCATCAGGAAGAGACAACTGAAGTTCCTGGGACACGTAATGAGGAAGGAGAGCCTGGAGAACCTGATACTGACTGGTCAGATAAAAGGAAAGAGAGACAGAGGAAGGCAACGCATAACATATTTGCAGGGCCTGATCAGGTGGATGTCGGAACGGGGGTTGCCAGGAGTAACAGGAGCAAACATACTAAAAGCCACAAGGGATAAGGAGACGTGGAGAACCATGATCGCCTACGTCTTGAAGGGACAGGGTACATAGAAGAAGAAGAAGAAGAAGAAGAAGAAGAAGAAGAAGAAGAAGAAGACAACTCTGGTAAAACCGGAAGAAGTGATTTCCGTAGACAATGGCGGCTAAACAAGTGGATGAATGGGGTCTAAGTCGAAACTTTCTGGCAAGGATGAAAGCATTTATTCCAGCTGTCACTCAAGAGGAATCTTCAGAGGCGCAGTCTTCAACGAGGACACTAAATACTTTCTTCCAAAGAACGTCACACAGGAAATCGCAGAACGACTTCCGGTCCGCTCATTGATAGTAGTAAGACATTCTGCTAGGAGTAAGTTCCTGACAGGAGGATGTAGAGGGAGTAGAGGGAGATATTAACGGCAACCACAGCATGATCAGAATTGCTAAGCGGACAGAGCTGCATGGCATGACAGGAGTCAATGATTGCGGTGAAGCAGTGATCTAGCATGGTAGCGTGCCCTTCGGGGATAGTGAGCAAAATTCACCAGTTGCGTGAGAGATTGAGTGATTGCAAAGTTCAGAGTATGGACACCAGCAAAATCAGTGACAGAGTTTTTCAGCCACTCGGCATGGTGGGCATTGTAGTCACGAAATAGAAACATCATGGCGAACGGATGAGAGGAAATGTCCCTATCTATATTATCAGAAATAGTGTCTAGCAAGAAACAGTCAGGGGTAGAAACTAAAAGATACTGAGTTAAGTAGTGGGAGACAGAGACATGTATGAATGGTCAAGAGATTTAAGAGAAATCACTCTAGAATAGAAGGAGATGTTCGCTGACATAAACCTCCAGTCCATGCATGTGATCAATAGAGTCCTTCTTCAAGAAGGGAAGGTAACCAGGAATCGATAAATCAGAGAAGAGAATTGTGAGGTTAAGGATGGTTTCGCATAGAGCTAGGATGTCTGAGAACTTTCCGTGGATAAAAAAAAAATGTTCACACTTTAAAAGTTAATATGCATACAACGGATGTTAGTGAAAGAAATGGCGCGAACTGCAATATAGGGGGAATCAGGGTTGCCTACCATAAGCGCTTACAGGAACACCTATTCATGCACTCCATGGCACTACATAAAGCCCAACATTATGCAACAGTTGATCAGAGCAGCCTTTCTCGAAGCTACGCAAGAGTTAGGGCTCTTAACTACCAGTCAGAAGCATCAACTATAAAACTCCTAACCCGGTACCCTCACTATGTAAAAACGATGCCACAGACAACATACATCACAGAAAAATTGCGAGAGCACCAATATTAAGGTCTAAAGAGATTAAAAGAATCGTGAACTTCTTCTTAAACAGGAAATAAGGAATGTGCCAAATAGAAGATGGACAGGAGTGCCTATCTAGTACTATAAAAAAAAATGGAAAAAAAAAATTGATACTAAGTTTTAATTTAATATAAATTTGGCCAAACTAATCGATTGTAATGAAAAATTAAATTTCAAAATTTAACATGATCGCTAAGGCTACGTGTCGACAGGTACCTAAAAACGAGTCCCAAATGTGAGTATAGGATACGAAAATCAGTGGTGTCTTATTTCAAAGAAATAAGAGAAGGATATGATATACAGTCCTCAGATTAGTTGTGGTTTGTCAGTGAATTTGGCAGTAAATTCATACTGGTCTGTGACAAAAATTTGCTTGCCTTTTTTTTAACTTCTGTGAATTAAAATCGGCTAAACCAATCGATTGAGGTGGGAAATTAAGTCAAATTTACCCTGTGTAACAAGATAAAAATCCCCATGGCATCCATTTGAAATATATTAAAACAGAATTTACAAAATATAAAATAGAGGCTTTAGCACAAAATTTCTCAAACTATAATTTTTTTTTAATCATTTCACCCCAAGCAAGGCATTTCACTGCCACTGTTGCGCAGGGGTTTACATAGAGGAAAGTGATGAGAAAGAGTGTTTGGGAGTTACATAGGGGAAAGTGATGAGAAAGAGTGGTTAGTGGGTTACATAGGGGAAAGTGATGAGAAAGAGTGGTTAGGAGGTTACATAGGGGAAAGTGATGAGAAAGAGTGGTTAGGGGGTTACATAGGGGAAAGTGATGAGAAAGAGTGGTTAGTGGGTTACATAGGGGAAAGTGATGAGAAAGAGTGGTTAGGGGGTTACATAGGGGAAAGTGATGAGAAAGAGTGGTTAGGAGGTTACATAGGGGAAAGTGATGAGAAAGAGTGGTTAGTGGGTTACATAGGGGAAAGTGATGAGAAAGAGTGGTTAGTGGGTTACATAGGGGAAAGTGATGAGAAAGAATGGTTAGATATAGGAAATGTAATAAACGGGTAAGGATACCGAGGATGAGGGTTGAGTAGATGGGAAAAGTGTTTGAGAGAATGAGTGTGAGTGTGTTAGGAGGTGTCTCTTGACCTTAAATTTAAACTCCTGGAAATTGTAGCTCTCGGGAAAGCAAGTATACGGAAGGGAATTCCACAGGCGGGAAGTGCGAGAAAAGAAGCTGTTGAAGTAGAAATTGCGGTTACATCTTATCTGTTTCACTGTAAAAGGGTGGGACCTAGTTGCTAATCTAGTATCTCGTGCAAATTCTTACCTAGGTGGCACCAGTGATCTAAGTTCATCGGAGCAGAAGCCGTGAAAGTATTTATAGTAGAGGCACAGGGAAGCTACATCACGCCGGTGAGAGAGTCACTGCAGGCGGTCTGACAAGTCGGTATCGATCACATTGCATATTCTCCGTTTTATTTTGTCAAGAACCCCGAGGAGAATATCAGGCGCACCTGACCAGATGTGGCAGCAGTATTCAATTTGATAATTGATTGCATTTTTTTATCAAAGACTCTCGGAATTTTTTAACATTTTTTCATCTGATGCCAATTTTGAGATGACTTCAAACATTTTATCTGTAATATATATGAAAATATAATCACGCACACATATAAACAGAAATGCGTGTATATATTATGTAAATATATTTATATATTTCCGCATATACATATATATATATATGTGTGTGTGTGTGTGTTTGTGTGTGTGTGTGTGTGGGTGTGTGTGTGTGTGTGTCTGTGTGTGCATACATGCATGTATGCATGTGTAAACAAAATAAATATTTCTGTTCAATGAGGAATCCTTGATAAATTAATCGAGCGGAAAAGCAGATGCGACGTGAAAGTCAACAATGCGTTAAATTACTTGTAATTTTCGTTAAATTACTTGTAATTTTCGTTAAATTTTCGCTGCATCTGAATCAGTGTATTCAAATGCAGATTCATTATATATATATATATATATATATATATATATATATATATATATATATATTACGGAAGTTAACGAAGATTAATGAAACTTGTTTTAAACAACCGACAATTTGAAATGATTTTTTGATCGATACTCGTATTTAAGTAGATATTCTGTTTATATTCAAACATATATTTATTTGTACCGGCCTGATTATTTACGATAATATTTTTTGTTACGAAAACGTGTGTCATTCGACAGAATTCGACCACAAATGACGATCAGACTAAACGACTTCAAATTAATTTATTGATATTACGATTAATTTCAGAGCAGATATGGTTATTAAGATGAATCGAAAATTCTATTATAGGCTTAATTTGACTCTAAGAGGCGCCAGATCACTTGGTGGCTTCCCCTCTTTGGATAGGGGTCGCAGATTCGATTCCTGCCGAATGACACACGTTTTAGTAACAAAAATTTACGGTAAAAATAAATATATAATACCGTTTGATTATAAGCAGAATATCTATTTAAATCCGTGTATCGATCAAAAATAATGTTCAAACCATATATATATATATATAGTCATCCGCAGACAGATCTGTTTCGCTGTGTCACAGCTCATCAGTACGGGTAGACATCCGATTGCTTTTTACCCAAGATTTAAACCCGACGAATTGGCGTCAGTCGGCGATTCTACCTCTGAGCTATAGAAGAAAGCAAACTTTTAGCGTGTGATATACAATGAAAAACATACGCCAGTAGCTAAGAGTGTTCTAATTCATTACTGAATGAACGATATATATATATATATATATATATATGTGTGTGGTGACCAAAAAAAACGGGAACATTTTAACAATCCAATAAAACCAAGAGCGATGGAAAGAAATATTTTATTCAAAGTAATTGAAACCTTAAAACATGTCATTTAAGAAACAATGATGGAATTTTCGTTCTACAGAGGGCGTCCTCCTGTATGAATACATTCTTAAAATCTGCTGTTGAGACAGCGACAGTGACTGAGATCCACTGTTAATTTAAAAAAAATAAGGTTCGATGATCGCATGTAATGAAACAGCACCCCATATTGTCACCATCTATATAATCACAATAAAAATATCCATAACAATGATGATTCTACATTTCTCTATTCTTCTGAGATGAGGTAGTATTTACATTATTTACACTGTTGTTCTCATCTTTTTTGTCATACTCACGGCGTTTCGGTTGTTGAACAATCCGGCACTTCTT
>JBBBDQ010000932.1:8505000-8615000 GCA_037127315.1 Ascarosepion bandense
GCTGGGGATGATAGGGAAGATAGAAAAACATGAAATGGAGCCATAACAACACGCCACTACCTGCCTTAGGTCTCCCCGCAGACTTGGTTGGTAGTGAGACCAAAGCAGAAATCGAAATATGATGAAAAATGACATAATAATAATAATAATAATAATAAATATTCTAGGAAAATGTCATTTGTACCATTTCTGACCTTAGTTCACTGGTTGGGTCCCGGAAAGAAGGGAGTATACAACAGTAACCAAAGAAAATATAATAATAATAATAATAATAATAATAATAGGGCTTAATGTCTGGTTGACCCACCAAAGCTTATTGAAATATATGTCAATATTACAGAGTTCAGCAAGATGGAAATGCTATGAACCGCACCCCAATCTAATCGCAGACGGTAATGAATCTTTATTCTCTGGGTATTTACTAGTGATATTGATATACGAGCTAACAATCCAGACATTTTCATTAAGGAATGCAAACAAACATTGCTAAATTTTTACTACTCTAAAACTATTTTTACAATTATTTTTGTTGGAGAATGTTCGAGCGGACGATATTCCTTGGTTCCACCATCCTTCACATCTAAGTCCCGCAAGATCATGCACACTGTGTCCACTTTTCTTCATTAGTTTCATAGACTATGTGAGCAGTTTCGACTCAGACAGCTTCTTCTCCAGAACTGCAATATAGAACGGACTCCCGACAGGAAACATACTTGATCACAATAATCTCAATATTTTCAAATCGAGAGTCAGTTTTTATCAATCGTACATATCCGCTTTCTTCCATGTATACTTTTACAGTTTGTGCGTTGTGGTGCAGTTGATATCGGCTTGGAACGAGAAATCGGGAAGCCGGGTTCGAATTCCAGTTGAATTCCTTGCATTCACTTACGTGCAAATCCGTCTTTCCCTCCAGTTATGGGTTAAATATAGATTGTGTTCTATAGCCTTGGCTGCAACCAGTCTACCGCAGAAAGTAATAGCAACTTACTGCGGGATAATCTTCTATCCAGTCAGTCATGTCGCTTTCTAGACATGATCGCCCAAGCCTGTATCATGCATGGCACTTAACTGACTGATACTTTTACACCATCCATATAAAATAAACTTATATCTTGAGTGGTTGTTAGGTCTCGTACCAGGTGAATAAAAGTAACAAGACACCTTCTTATTGATATGACAGGGCCATCAGATAAAATACATTCGTTAAATTATACGAATGACGTTTTGGTCCTACTATAGAGTGAGATGTATCGCAATATATCGTCTACTCAGATGCAGCATGGTGGTCTACGATGCCACTTCCCCTCACGTGGCCATCAGGTCAGGGGGTCTAACATGGATATTTATATATGTCTCACATTTTCTAAACAGGTGAACTGCCCATATAAGAAGTAACAAGTAAAGCTCCCAAATCAGAATCCTCCTCGGCCTGAACCAGTTAAATATTCCAGAACCAACTGTTTATCGCTAAAATAAATATATGTATTCCATTTGATAATGTGTTTATTTTTACCTCTCTACCTATAATAAAAATATAAATAGTATATGGATATATAAATATTAATATAATGTTTAAATAAAAGTGTTCTTGACAAGCTCCAAAGGAGAGTCTGTAATGTGATAGGTACTGATCTGGCGACTTGTCTGCAGCCACTTTCCCATCGTCGAAATGTGGCCTCCCTCTGTCTCTTCTATAAATACTTTCATGGCTTCTGCTCGGATGAGCTTAAGTCACTGAATAACAGGTGTTTACCCGTTCAACCAGACTGGCAACTGGGTCCCACCCATTCACAGTCAGGTTAGCCAAACGCAGACGACAATTCTACTCCTGCAGCTTCCTCTCTCGCACTTCCCGCCTGTGGAACTCACTCCCGTATTCTTGCTTTCCTGACGGCTACGACCTCCAGAAATTTAAAAGCAAAGTTAATACTCACCTACTAACCACTGGCCTCTAGCTCTCTCCCCTCCCCTGTATAACCTTCCCTTTCTCTCCGCCCATGTACCTGTCATTGCACCTGCTTTCTCAGCTTTCTATTGTTCCTTTCTAACTAGCTTGTACTCCTCACTCTTTTCTAATTAATCTTTCTACATTTATGTAACCCCCTGCGCATCAGTGGCGTTTCTGCCTTGCTCGGGGTGAAATGATTAAAAAAAAAAAAATAAAAATATATATATACACATAATATTATATTTGTTGTGACGTAGCTCGAACACGTGACATACGGTTCGCAATACATGAAGGACATCGAGTAGCGAGAGTGGAGTCGGCAGCTTACAGCTAGCACGGTCGTTGTCTATTAAGCCCACGAGTTGTCACCCTACACGGACGTGTACTACTGTATCTACCGAGAATAAACGTATCACTTACTTATATCTGTGTATTTTCATTCCTCTACGATACAACAATATTATAGTTCGATGCTGTGGTAGACTTCACGCTATAGTCGAAACGAGAGGTAACTTCACGTTATATTGAGGTAGAATTCACGTTATAGTAGCACCGATAATTTTATGCGGGTTTGTTAAAGCCAAAAACAAAATTAATTTTTTTAAAATTCTTTTGGAGATAATAATAATTTAATGATGAAAACCCTAATTAACCCATAGCTAGAGGGAGAAGATATGGATTCATACCTTCCAGTTGGGTATTCAGAGCTTGAATTCCAGTTAAATTCGTTGCATTCACTTACGCGCAAATAACCTTGGGAAAGGTATTAATCCGTCTCTTCTCTCTAGCTATGGGTTAAATAACGGGACAGATTGGGTTCTAAAGCCTTAGTTGGCAACCAGTCTACCACAGAAAGTAATGGCAGCCTACTGCAGGAAAATCTTCTGTCCAGTCAGTCATGTCTCTTTCGAGACATGATCGCCTAAGCGTGTATCACGTATGGCACTTAACTGACTGGATATAACGAACTTGACCAGAAACAGGACTCGGCTCTCCAATTTGCAAGTCGTTATCCATTATATCAGTCAGTTAAGTGCCATACGTGATACACGCTTGGGCGATCATGTCTCGAAAGAGACATGACTGACTGGGCAGAAGATTATCCCGCAGTAGGTTGCCATTGCTTTCTGTGGTAGACTGGTTGCCAACCAAGACTATAGAACCCAATCTGTCCTGCTATTTAATCCATAACTGGAAGGAAGAGACGGATTAATACCTTTCCCAAGGGTATTTGCGCGTACGTGAATACAATGGATTCAACTGGAATTCGAACTCGGCTCCCCGGTTTCTTGTTCCGAGCCGATATCCCCTGTACCACAACGCACATCCTGAAAAGCAGTCACTTATCTAGTTACTGAATTAAGTTGCTTAACTTCGGTAATGTTGTGAGAACCTTAAAGAATATAAGTAAGTCTAAGGATTTTCAAAATAAATTTGAGAAAACGTTCCACCTTAATTAAAACTACTTACCTATAATAATTTGAGCTCGTTGTACGATAAAATGGTATAGAGAAGTACGTGAACAAGATCCCTGGCAGCCTCTGGTTACAAGATAAGAAAAGATAGCACTGTGTGGAACAGCTCGTCTACCCAGGAGAGTATTATCAATGTAAAGAAAATATAAACACTGTACATGTGAAGTATCACTTAACATCAGAATTTGTGTAAACAGAACGTATGTATTTACTAACTTGATTTACCCCCAGGTCTAGGTTAATGACCCGTTAGGTGACGGTACTGAACAGAAAGCAAAATAATAATAATAATAATAATAATAATAATAATAATAATTGAGATGGCAGTCCCAGCAGAATGTAATATATCTTTGACGATCTTCAAAAAAAACTATCAAATTACAAGGTTCTTGAGATGGAAATCTAAAAAAAATTGTGACACACGAGAGCATCAGTAGTTCCAGTTGTGGTTGGAGCCATCTGATTGATTGGAAAAGGTTCTGATAAACTCATTGAAGGAATTCCTGGTAAACCACGCCTAAAAGAATTACAAAAAATGTGCTCACGAGTACCGCTTCGACATTGCGAAAAGCTTTATCTTTGTGCAATATGTGTGATCTTTTTCTTTTTTTATTTAAAAAGGATTATTGGAGAATATCTTGAAGCCATTTCTGGCCTTAGGTATCTGGCTGGCTCTCAGAAGGAAATGTGTATACAACCGAAATCAAATGAAATACTACTACTACTACAACTAATAATCTATATATAAAAAGGGCAAGATTTTGTGTGTCTGTATGTCCTTTATATAATTTCACAATTTTTATCCGATTCTCACCAAACTTTACACAAATATCCTTTAGGCTTCCGGTCAGATTATGGGCTACATTTTTTTCCGATTTCCACCCGATATCGGAAATCGATACTCCGATATTCGATCAGTTCTGATCAAGATCAGAATTTCAACCCTTTTATAGTGGTTCTTGCTGTAGAATGTGCTCTAACTTGGTAAAATTATAGTTTTTAGTCTCAAACATTAGTAGATCTTCTCAGACGACTCATTTTCCCGATATCGGAAATCGATACACCTAATATTCAATCAAATCTGTTCAAATACCGATGTTCAGCCATCAATATGGCTCATTTTCTCCAATTTTACTCCCGATGGGTATGATAAGTTTTCATGGACTTACTTAGGTTAGTTTATTCTTGGATGACTTATTAGACTCCGATATTGGAAATCGATACCCCGATATCCTATCGGATCTGATCAAAATCAAGTTTTCAGTCTTTTTATTTTGATTTTTGCTTCGGGTTTTGCTCTAAGTAGCTATAATTGTAATTCTTAGTATCAGCCATGATACCATTTACTCAGAGGACTTATTTAGCTTTCAAATTCAGTTTCAGACGGAAAACTTATTTGACATCGATATCGGAAATCAAAATTTGACTGACATCCATTCATTTTTCTTTTATTCTATGGTTGATATCCACTACACCACAACGCACATTCTTTCTCGAACTACGTTGCCAATAAATTTTGCGGTAGACTGGTTGCCAACCAAGATTATAGATCCCAGTCTGTTCTGCTATTTACACTATAGCGAGAGGGAGAAGAGACAGATTAATACCTTATTTGGGTGTAAGAGAATGCAACGACTTCAACTAGAATTCGAACTTGGCTCTCCGATTTTTATGAAAACAAAAACCACAAAGACATGGTAAATTAATTTCTACATTGGACAATATGTCACCAGTATGGGTAATCCTCTTATATTGTAGTAAATGCTGCACAATCTTTTCAAAATGAAGAAGAGACTTGACGCAACAGAAACGTGGTTATACAGAAGGATACTAAAGATACGATGAACAGAAGTTATGAGCAAAGACTAAGTTTTATAGCCAATGGAAACAAGAAGCTCCAAATACTAAACATCAGGAAGAGACTGATGAAATTTCTAGCAGAGATAATAAGGAAAGAGAGTTTAGAAAATATGATACTCATAAGAGAACAACACAAAAAACTCCTTTAGAATTGAGTAAATGTGTTGCAGATGTCTAGAAGAGATAAAATAAAATATTAAGAACCTTAAAGAACAGGTAATTGTGGAGATCAGTGATCGCCTTTGTACTGGAGCAACACGGTATATAAAAGTTGAGGAAGCAAATTCGATTTAAACGGGCATAGTTGTGTTGGAAAATTTGGGTCTGGTAAAGAAAGGATGTGCGTTGTGGTGCAGTGGATATCGGCTCAGAACGAGAAATCGAGGAGCCGAGTTCGAATTCCAGCTGAATCCATTGCATTCATTTTTGCACAAATACCCGTGGGGAAAGGTATTAATCCGTCTCTTCCTTCCAGTTATGGGTTAAATAACAGGACAGATTGGGTTCTATAGCCTTGGCTAGCAACCAGTCTACCGCAGAATTCAATGGCAACCTACTGCGGGATAATCTTCTGCACAGTCAGACATGTCTCGAAAGAGACATGTTCGCCCAAGCGTGTTTCACGTATCGCACTTAACTGACTGAAAGAAAGGAAGTCAAGTATAAACCAACAAAATTCCTGGCGGCCGATCGATCCAGGATATCCAAAAATTAGTTCTATCAAGCTCAGCCCATTTCATTTAAGATACTGAGCTTTGTCTATTTAAGATTCTTTTGATAATCGTTGTCTTTTGTTTAAGTGTAAACCAAAAAACTACACATCATTTGTATGCAGTAGGTAAATGGTTATGACTAATTATAACTAATAGCGTATTATTCTAATAAAAAAAGGTCGTGGTGTAAGCTTTGCTTTACTAATGTAAAGCGTGAGAGACAAATTTGGTAATATTCGTTAACACCTCCGTTTCGACCGGGCAAAACGGAAAAAAATTTGAAAGGAGGCCATACCAAGTATGATCGTTAACTATTACACTGTTACGGTGTTTATTTGAGTCTCTCGTACTTTGCTAAAAATAGTATGAGACTAATATGGTGATAATTTAACGGGTCAAAATTTTCCCCGGTGCTTTTTTTTTTTTTTTTGCTGTTTTCGTCAGGAACAACATAGGAAAACCTCCAACAAGCTGGACAGCAAGAAACATTGAATTTGTAAAGTTTAGAAAGAATAAGTGCTTATTTCTTTTAAAAAAGACTACAGGAATACGATCGAACAAATTCTAATATTTTATAAAGATCTCTTTGCAAATGATAACAGAACCAATTGACAGTAGAGCCTCCGTTCTAGGAAGATATCTGGCAGGAGTACTCCAGATGAGTCGAGAGTGGAATTGGAAGTAAATTTCCGAGCAAACATACTGCTTTATTTGGAGGTGTTAATACTTCAGATTGTTTGGAAAATAAAAGATTGATTGATTTGATTTTTACGGTTTGTCAACATTTTTAAGGTTATTTGTTGTGGGCCATTCCCTTTTTCTATTATAATGAACCCGACTTGAGTATACATATACTCCTGCCATAATGAGATACGTCATTTATCGGAGAGATCCGTGAGAGTTATTGGAGAGTACCGGGACTGATCCGTAAGTTACCGAGAGATACCGAAGTTGCACAGAGAATACCCCGTCGGTTGGTATAGTAGCTCTGAGCTCCCCTCAGAATAATATTACACAGATATACTATTTCTAACATGGCTTCACTTCAAAGACTTATATATATATATATATATATATATATATATATATATATATATATTCCTTACTAATAGTATTACTGGATTACTAACCTGCGTTCCAGTTTGTATATTTACGTTCAATATAACCTATTTTTTCTATCTCAAATATCTGTTTGATGTTCATTATTTTTTGTGGTTCCTCACCCGGATCCACAACAGTTATTTAATATCGAAACACAGAAGAAGAGATGGATTCATACCTTTTCCAAGAGTATTTGCACGTAATTAAAAATAATGATCAAGACTGCAATTTGAACTCGTCTCTCCAACTTTCATTCCGTTATTTATTACACCACCAACAAATCCAAGTTTACTGCACCAAGTATTAACGAGCTGTCACCCATCTGCATTCTGATCAGGTTCAACTTCGCTTAACTTCTGTGACCAGTGTTTCAGCTTGATATTCTAGATACTGAATATGTTCAAGACTGCTTAACTTCTGTGATCGGATACGAACTGGGTTTTTTAACGTAATATTGTATTACACCTTAAAAGAAGAGGACGCTCATTTGGATACTGACCAGGCTCAACGTTGCTTAACTTCTGTGATCGGAGGAAAACCGGTGTTTCAGCATGATATTGCATTAAAACTTGAAAGCGTTGAAACGAAGAATTCAACTATTTGCATACTGACCAGGGTCAATGTTACTTAACTTTTGTGATCCGATGAGAACCTGTGTTTCAACGTAATATTGCATTAAAACTTGAAGGGAAGAGTTTACTCATCTGGATACTGACTTAATTAAACCTTCAAAAATAAAGTTAATCCTTGAAAAAAGAGCCAAATCATGACTAACACTCTTCAAGAAGAAAAACAAAAAAATACCAGGAGATGGTTTAAATTATAAGCGGAAATTAGAAAATAGTAATGGAATAATTCTTAAGATTACCTTACAAATGATGAAATAAATAAGAGATTAAAATCTACTTTTTATTATACGATATGTCAAATCCATTTTGGGAGAGCGAATGTTGAATCCTATATGGGACACCTATTGGCGATCAGATGGATTTCAGAGGAGTATTTTTTTTCTTACATACAACATGTGACCAATGACCACATGTGCATTTACTTTGCCCTCATCAGCCGCTAACCAAGGGTGAATACACAGTTTCGGTGGTTTAAAGCGGGACTGCCACCCCTGGCACCACCAGCAGCAATCGCTACTGGGCAAAGTAACTGACAGAAAAATAAAATCAATTAGCACATTGAGACAGATGAAAATGCTTTAACAGTTTTTTTTTAAATTCAAGAGCAGAACGAGAACGGAAGAAGTAGACGATGTCATGCTTTCTTTGCGAATTTCTTCGAATTGCGCCAAATCCAGCATGACGCTTGTCGAATAATAGATTGAAGGCGACATATTTGCTTCTTTAAATCCCTTCCAGTGACGCCTATTTTCGAAAGTTTTTTAGCAAATCCATATGGGTTCGTATAAAATGATTTCCGGGCCTGGCGTTTTTTCTTTCGATTCTTCCGTTGGTTTTCCGCTCTTGATATTTTCAGAATTTCTTGTTTGATGTTATTTAAGAGAATTAATATTCCCTGTTTTTCATGCAAAGGGGATTTTTTCAGACGGCGTTTTAATAACCGTTGTTCGGATCTTAATTTCCCTTTTTGCATTTGTCGTCTGTTTGTTTTTTTTTTTGGGAGAGCGAATGTTGAATCCTATATGGGACACCTATTGGCGATCAGATGTATTTCAGAGGAGTAATTGCAAATCAGTCTATCATTACTAACAATTACTCTCCAGCGAGGCATCTGAATGATCAATGAATAAATACTTACGTTGTTTCCATTGAATGGTTCTCTAGACTCCTTCTTAAAATGCTGAAGAGGAGAACTCATGAACTTGAACCACAAAACAAGAAATCAATGAGGCGTAAACCTGTTAGATGATATTGACAAGCTAAAAGAAAAAATAATGACTAAGATTGAGTCGAATTTACCATCAAGAGACTCGAAAAATATACAAGAAAAATCAAGTAAATATTATTAATAGCTCCTCAAAACAATACTGCAAATCAAGCACAATAAATATGGATTAAGAAATAAGAATTGAAACAATTCCATAGACACTTCGGAAGGCCAAACTAGCGTATTTTTTTATAATCATATCGCCCAAAGCAATGCATTTTATTGCCACTGTTTTGCAGGAGGTTACATAGGAGGAAAGTTATGATGAAGAGTGAAAGGTTATAGGGGGTGTCAGGAAGTGGGTAAGAGAAGGATGAGAATACAGATGAGAGTGGAGTGGATGGAGAAAGATGCATGAGAGAGAGGATAGAGAAAGAAAGAAAGAAAGAAAGAGAACGAAAAAAGAAATAAAGAAAGAAAGAAAGAGAGAAAGAACAAAGAAAGAAAGAAAAAAAAGAAGAATCGTAGGATTATTTTATTATTTTATAATCATATCGCCCCAAGCAAGGCAAGGCATTTTACTGCCACTGTTTTGCAGGGGGTTACATAAGAGGAAAGTTTTGAGAAAGAGTGACTGGTTATATGGGGTGTCAGAAAGTGGATAAGTGAAGGATGAGAATACTGATGAGAGTGGAGGGGACGGAGAAGGGAGCGTGAGAGAGAGGATGCAGGTTAATGAGATAGGAGATGACTATTGACTTTACATTTAAATTCTTGGAGATTATATCTGTCGGGAAAGCAAGTAAATGGAAGGGAATTTCACAGGCAGTAAGTGCGAGAAAAGAAGTTTTTATTATTTCTTTTTATTTGCCCAGAATAATACAAATTGAGGTATAGGAAAGGTGATCCACTTAGTAATGTGCATTTGATAGCATATATAGACCAGAGTCTTGCAGGGTGTATGAAGTACGTAAAATCTATAGGTGTTTGACGATTTAAATGTATCAATCGATTCAGGCCAACAGAACAGATTTACTTGTTGCAAAGAAAAGAACTTTTTAAAAAATCATACAATAGATATTACTGGATAGTAAATGCAGCTGACTGTGATCTGTGCAGCCGACCGCATTACGAATCTGCAAAATAATTGTGCATGCACAAAACAGAATATTTTCTAAAGAATTAATAACATCAAATCTTCTGGAATTTTGTGATTCGAAACGATCTCAGTTATTGTATACTAGCAGTATAGTCCGGCGTTGCTCGGGTGTAGTGAAAGGTTTAAAACTAATTCATGGTCCTGGAGTTCAGACACTTTGGACGTTGGCACGAAATACTAAAAAGCAATAGTTGTTTCCAGTTAAAGCGAAACCGTAGACTGAAAGAAAAATTAATGAATGGAAGTCAAATTTTGATTTCCTGGTATCGATATCAAATAAGTTTTTTTCGTCGTAAACTGAATTTTGAAGGCTAAATAAGTTCTCTGAGTAAATGGTATCATGGCTGAGACTAAGAACTGCAATTATACTTACTTAGAGCCAAACCCGAAGCAAAGTCTAAAATAAAAGGGCTGAAAAAATACAGACATACAGGCAGATAAACAGACACACACACAAACATCTTGCCTTATATATATATATATATATATATATATATATTATCGATCTTCTGCACTATTGTAAGAACTGCAACCTTGAAACTTCTGAATATAGTTTCTTATGTCTTTGTCTATGAGTGTATCAAATTTGATTAAAATCGGACCACTCCTTCTATTACCTGATTTTTTCGATTATCGATTTTCGATATTTATCGGGGGTACCTCGACAGAAAACCTAGCTAAGAACACTTGCAGACGCTTATAGTACAACTGTGTAAACTTTCAAGAAAATCAAATCGGCTCAACCGTTTCAGAGTCTATAGTTAACGGACACACACACACACAGACAAAGTTCCATTTATAAATAAGTTTAGATATAATTTTTGTAGTTAGTTATCGGAAAACTGAGATCGGTCCCGAAGTTCCTAAATGAAAGAATGGAGGAATTGAAATTGTGCAAAAGACGAAAACTATATAGATATACTGAATGGCGGACCCCACTTCTCAAGAGTTTCACTTCTGAGAGAATCAACATTTCTTGTTGCCTACTGCTACAGGTATCTAGATAACTATGTCCTACACTTTACTGATATAAATGCCTAATCATTGGAACAGTGTAAATAACTTAGGGATCTAGGTGCCTTTGTAACATAGGTATATAGGTGCCTGTGCGACATCGGGATCTAGGTGCCTGTGCGACATCGGGATCTAGGTGCCTTTGTGACATAGGGATCTAGGTGCCTGTGTGACATAGGGATCTAGGTGCCTGTGCGACATCGGGATCTAGTTGCCTGTGTGACATAGGGATCTAGGTGCCTGTGCGACATCGGGATCTAGGTGCCTGTGCGACATCGGGATCTAGGTGCCTGTGCGACATCGGGATCTAGGTGCCTGTGCGTACATATGATGTAATTTCTGCGCTTTGCTACAAACATCTCACGGGTTTATCGTGAATTTATTTGTGTAAAATATTTTTATCAGTTATAAAAATTTCATTAATAATAGCAAATGTAATATTATTTCATTTATTTTGATAATCGTTTCACCCCAAGCAAGTCAGTACTACCACTGGTGCGTAGGGGGTTACATAAAAAAAGAGTAAAGAGAAAGAGGAACCGGTCACAGGGGATGTTGGAGAAAAGGTAAGAGAAGGATGAAAGCACAAGTGTGAAGAAAGCTTTGTGAGAGTATAGTGGAAATGGAAAACAAAAAACAAGATACAATGGGTGTCGAGAAAAAGATGGGGTCAAGAAGATAAGAGATGATAATTAACATTGCATTGAAACTCTTGGAAATTTTAGCTATCAGAGAAGTAAATATAGAGAAGGGAGTTCTATAGGCGAACGTGCGAGAAAAGAAGCTTTTGAGTAGAAGTTACGGTTAATTTTGATTAATTTCACTGTAAAGGGGTGGCACCTAGTTGCCAGTCTAGTAGCTCAAGTAAATTCATACAAAGTGGGAAACAGCTCGTCGGAGCAGAGCTATAAATGTATCTGTAGAAGAGACAGCCACGTTACCTCGGTGAGAAAGGGAATGAACTTGAGCTAACAGGTCGGGCTCGATTACATTTCATATTCTCCTTTAGATTTTGTCGAGAACCCCGAGATGAATACCAGGGGCACCCGACCAGCAGTATTCAATGCACGGGTGGATGGTAGATTTGTATATGTGCAAGATGGTTTCGGACGAGAAAAACTTCCTGTTCTGACACAGTAAACCGGCCTTCCTAGCAGTAGATTTAGCTATGGATTCAATGTAGTCGTTTCACTTTAGGCTGGCTGTGAGAGTTAAGCCAAGGAAGCGCAGTGTAATGCTTTCAGGGAGACGAGCCTCATCCATGCTGATAGTAGTTGGTAGAGATTGTGGTTAAATATTAAAATTTACGAGCTTTTACATGCCCTATTCCTATTTTACTTGCTTTTTCGAGATGAGCAGCGAGGTTTGCTTTGCCAGCATCGGCAAATTTCTTATCGAGGCGAAAGTAAATGGCGGTGTCGAGAGCGTAGATGCCTACTCGGGATTTGATTACATCAGGGAGATCATTGATGAAGATCAGAAAAAGAGTAGGACCTAGAATAGAGCCTTGAGAGACACCATCGTTCGTATGATAGTATCTGAAAGCATGCCCATTCAATACTACCTTCATTACGCAATTTGATAAGAACGATTCGATTAGATCAATCAAGTGTCCAGTTATACCATAGCCCTGTAGCATGCGCAGAAGGCGAGCATGTCAGACTCTGTCAAGTGCTTTGGAGATATCCAGGGTAACAACTCGAGCTTCGCCGTTCTTATCGAGAGCCTGGTACATGTACTCAGTGAGTGCCATTATAATACCAGCGGTAGACCTGGCGAAGCGGAACCATTCTGTTTGAGAGGGAAGAGGCTATGGGCTGCGAGATGCTAAACCATTTTAGCATTGAATAGCCTCGAACAGTCAGTCAGTTAAGTGCCATACCTGATACACGCTTGGGCGATCATGTCTCGAAAGAGACATGACTGAATGGGCAGAAGATTATCCCGCAGTAGGTTACCATTGCTTTCTGCGGTAGACTGCTTGCCAGTCAAGGCAATAGAACCCAATCTGTCCTGTTATTTGACTCATAGCTACATGGGGAAGAGATGTATTATATTGTTTAATAGTTATAAGATCCCCCACTTTACGACCAGTAGAAGCCTTAATCATGATTCCAACTATTATATTCAGTCAGTCAGTTAAGTGCCATACGTGATACAGAAGATTATCCCGCAGTAGGTTGCCATTGCTTTCTGCGGTAGACTGGTTGCTGACCAAGGCTATAGAACCCAATCTGTCCTGGAAGGAATAAGCGGATTAATACCTTTCCCAAGGGTATTTGCGCGTAAGTGAATGCAATGAATTCAGCTGGAATTCCGAGCCGATATCCAATGCACCACAACGCACATCCCTCGAACACATTCCCAAAAAATCAGTAGGCGGCTGATAGGGCGTTGATTAAAAAATATTAAATTAATTTCTAAAACAGTTCAGTCTGTTCTCAAAATGCATCTAATAAGCACATAAATCTGCAAATGACATGTATACATGATTGTTATTCATACTGTCGCTGTGACACTCGAGTTGTTAGCGTGATACGGTCCCCTTTGCACAAGACCAACAATATAGCAAACTTCCATTAAAAATATTTGCTTACTCCGATGCATGAAATAATAATGTGAACCCTAATGTGCGTTGTGGTGCACTGGATATCGACTCGGAACGACAAATCCGGGAGCCGAGTTCAAAATTTAGTTGAATCCCTTGCATTCACTTACGCACAAAAACCCTTGGGAAAGGTATTAATCCATCTCTTCCCTCCAGTTATGGGCTAAATAATGGGACAGATTGGGTTCTATAGCCTTGGTTGGTAACCATTCTACTGCAGAAAGCAATGACAACCTACTCTGGGATAATTTTCTGCCCAGTCAGTCATATCTCTTTCGAGACATGATCGCACAAAGCGTGTATCATGTATGGCACCTGACTGAGACGAATGAAACGGGTGCAAGCATATTAAAAATTATTTCTGTCACTTAACCCACAGGTTACGGCATTGGGGGAGATGTACTGACTGGCCAGATAGAAGGAAAGAGAGACAGAGGAAGCCAGCGGATAACATATTTGCAGGGCCTGATCAGGTGCATGACGGAACGGGGGTTGCCAGGAGTAACAGGAGAAAACATACTATGAGCCACAAGGGATAGGAAGACGTGGAGAACCATGATCGCCTACGTCCTGAAGGGACAGGGCACATAGAAGAAGAAGAACTTCCACTCGAGCAGCTCTTTCCTACAAACGTACGACCACATCAAGATAAAACGCAGGGTTTTTTTACCATCATCGAAGTTAAGCAAAGTCTAATGTCGTCAATACATAGATAGGTGACCGCTTTGAAATGGTCCTGTAAGATTGGATGTAGGGCTGGTGTTATGGAAAATGGCTCGGAATTGTTAATCGGAGAGCCCAGTTTCAGTTCCCGTTGGGTTAGTTGTTTTTTTTTTTAATCATGTCACCCCAAGCAAGGCGGTGACACCACTGATGCGCATGGGGCTACTTAAGAGTAGAATGATAGGAAAAAAAGAAAGCCGGGAACCACATCCTAAACAGGAAACAAGGGATGAGCCTCTTCACCTCTTCAAAAGACGTGGGTGGAGTGTGAACCGGGCGATAGTTGTATTGACTTACGCAGAAATGTCCATGAGAAAAGTATGTATGCACTTCTTCTCCGATTCAGCTATCGCTTTATTCGCAAGACATGTACTGATCAGACATTATTATTAAAAAAAAAAAATTCTAGCAATCTTAAAGTGTTTTTAGCTTCAAATAACCTGCAAAGGATTGATAAACCGTAGAAAACGTATCAATCAATCCATCAATCATTGAATTCTTTACATGAACGATTTTTGTGAAATCGACTCCCAAGAGGATGCTTCCTCGATCACTACAATCTTAACTTTTTCAAGAGTGAACTTTTAACGTTAATCGTTACCTTCTCCACGTATCCGCATAAAATGCGCTGATTACTTTGTGATTTCTACCTCAAGTGGCTCTTGGGCTTTTTACCATTACCATTGTAAAAAAAAAAGCACTAAAATGGGTTTTACTGGTGTGAATAAACAAGAAGAAGCAGAAGCAGAAGAACAGAAAAGTCGAGAAAGTATTGAAACTATTCATTAAACAATATCTAAAAAATAAGTCAGAATTCAAAATGGACATTACCAGTACTGGTGAGATTTGTCGTTTTCTGGTTTCCGGTAAAAGCTTCCAACAAAGAATAAATGACAGGTTTTATTCCATCAGCAGTATTATTAACGAAACCCTTGCTTATTCACAGAATGCTGACTTCAACTGTTCTTTAAAAGGCCCTTTCTGTTTTTTTCTTGAATAGAAAACAGACGGTTTATTCCCAGGTCGTATCATTATTTTAGTAAAAACTTCACATTTTGACCCCGATGTTTTCAGACACCGACAACCCATTGTAACTCCCGACCGAGTCCATTTAGCCAAGCAACCTTTAATTTACTTCTGCTCTTCCCTGTCCCTTGCGCCTCCCACAAATCCACAGTCTAATAACTATGCTTACAATATTGAACAAACAAAAGTCCGCACAAGATGGCTTGGGGCTGATAACGTCAGCCGATCGATCAGAGAGGATTCATTATGTCGGAACAAATGCTAAAATTGAAATCGTGCCCATCAGAGGGAAAAGGCGGCGGCCCTGAAAAGAGGCGGGTTGAGAGAACAAAGTAGTCTATATGGAATCGATAGAAGCAGCTTTCTATCTTACTTGCGAGGGGAAGTTAACGCTCTCATTTCTGAACTTCCGGTATGTAGGTCGATGTATGGTAATGAGTTCATTCAGACGTTCAGTGTTGATTCCCTGCTTGTCAGCGATATAACCACCCATTTTTTTCTGCCTATTTCTTTCTGTCTGTCAATTATTTTGTTGGGTTATTTATTTTACTACTACGAGAAAGATGCCATTATCAATTTTATATGTTGAGTTTACATTAAGTATATATCGATATCTAAATGTGTCACGTATATTTTATACTTAAATGTAGAACTGCTAAATTTATAGGAAAATTGATTATATATATACAGTCATCCACAGACAAATCTGTTTCGCTGTATCACAGCTCATCAGTACGGTTAGACATCCAATTGTTTTAGCCAGGATTGAAGCCGGACCGAATTGTCATTAGTCGGCGATTCTTCCTCTGAGCTATGGGCGCTCAGTAGAAGAAGGCCGATTTTAGCGTGCGATATACCATGTAAACATACGCCAGTTGCTTAGGGTTTTCTAATTCTTTGCTGAATGAACGATACGTAGATGCTAGAGTAGCTACTGTTTTTTCAAAATCTACAATTCTTCCAGTGTGCTCAATCAGGATGTGAGAGCGTAGAAGAGTCATTCGCAGACAGATGTATCACAGCTCGTGAGTACGGTTCGTTATCAGATTGCTTTTAGCCAGGATTGAAACCCGACCGAATTGTCATCAGTCAGCGATTCTACCTCTTGGCGCTCGGTAGAAGAAGGCAAGCTTTTAGCGTGTGATATACCATGTAAACATACGCCAGTAGTTAAGAGTGTTCTAATTCATTGCTGAATGAATATATTTATATAGTTCGATAGAAAAAAGACACAGGGAAAACACATTCTTTGCCGATTTTTGTTCTCTGATGTAGTTACTCTAGCAGTTTCTTTTCTCGCAATTCCCGCCAGTGGAATTCCCTTCCATTTACTTGCTTTCCCGACAGCTACAGTAAAATGCCTTTATTGGGGCGATATGATTATAAATAAAATATACTCTATACTATTATAATGTGGTTATAAAGTGGGGGGTCAATTTTACATTAAAATCAATATATGAACTAATCACTCACTTTGCGGACACAGTCATCCTTCTCTTACCCACTTTCTGACACCCCCTATAACCTGTCACTCATTCTCATAACTTTCTTCCAATGTAACCCCTGCAAAACAGTGGCAGTAAAATGCCTCTCTTTGGGCGATAAGATTATAAATTAAAAAAAAACCTTTAAAATGCGTATGGAGAATACATTTTCTTTTATAAAATCCATCAGAGGTGAAAAGCGTTGGCTAGGAATAGTTTTACTTCTTTTTATTATTCATTGTTTCTTTTATAGATATATTCTAACTGAATATATAAAAGCAATCGAGGTCTAACCGTACTGATGAGCTGTGATACAGCGAAACATTTCTGTCTGCGGATGACTACTTACACTCTCACACCCTGATTGAGCACTCTGGAAGAATGGTAGACTTTGAAAAACAGTAGCTACTCTAGCATGTACGCATCGCTTATTCAGTAATGGATTAGAGCACTAATGACAATATACATGCTAAAAAGTCTGCCTTCTGCTACCGAACGCCCATAGCCCAGAGGTAGAATCGCCGACTGACGCCAATTCTATCGGGTTTCAATCCTGGGTTAAAAGCAATCGGAGTCTAACCGGACTGATGAGCTGTGCGGATGACTATATCTATGTATCGTAATTTTGTTATTACAATAGTTTATAAAAGCATAATATTATTACACAAAAAAGAAAATGCAATAAGTGTGTCAATAACTATTTAAGCGTTATTTGGTCTCACTATGTACCTTATATTTGGTCTCACTATGTACCTTATATTTGGTCTCGCTATGTACCTTATATTTGGTCTCACAATGTACCTTATATTTGGCCTCGCTATGTACCTTATATTTGGTCTCACTATGTACCTTATATTTGGTCTCACTATGTACCTTATATTTGGTCTCAAAATGTACCTTATATTTGGTCTCACTATGTACCTTATATTTGGTCTCACAGTGTACCTTATATTTGGTCTCACTATGTACCTTATATTTGGTCTCACTATGTACCTTACTCACACAAAATAATTTTCTTTAAAATTTAATTAATTACTATGTTTCATTTATAACTCTAACATCAAAAATCATTTTAATAAAGTAAAATGACCAAGAAAATGCTAAATTGCTGTTCTTAGGGTTATTAACGAATTTTAACGAAACTTGGTTAGAAATAACCGACATTTGTTTACAAATTTGTTGACATTACGATACATTTCTGAGCAGATATGGTTGTTGTGATAAATCGAAAATTGTGTTATATAGGCTTGATTAAAACCTCGTTTAGACTGGAGGCCATTCGTGGTCGAGCGGTCGAAAACGTTGCCAGATCAAATAGTAGCTTCCCCTATGTAGATAGGGGTCGCAGGTTTGAATCCTGCCGAATATATATATATATATATATATATATATATATATGTGTGTGTGTGTGTGTGTGTGTGTGTGTGCTTGGGAACTGTTCTGCTCCGGAAAGTGTGACACTGAGATCCGAAGGCCAATTGGCATGACCAAAGTCGCATTTTAGAAGCTGAGCAGAGTATTAAGAGACAGGAAAATTTCCCTAGAAACAACGAAGAGGGTACTGCATTGAATAGAGCACGATGTGTAATCATACTAAAACTAGGACAAGAAAAATAACGATACGTAAAAGAGACTGAAAAAAGAAAGGACTATGATGTTTATTCTCAAAGTAGTTTCGGAAAGAGCAATATAATGAAGTAGAACGTGTACTTGAGTTTTATATATTTGGCAAAAAACATACGTCACAAAAAAAGAGATGAAGCTGCTAGGTAAACTTGACACACACCACCGGCCATAATTATTAGGCCACCCCAGCTTTTTAAAAGAAATGATGTATTTAATACTATTTTTAGTATTTACTGCCAAGTTGATAATTCTAAATGAAAATAGAATGGTCCTTTTGTTATTATTACTTTGCAAAATTGTACAAGGTAAATAGCGGCAATTTACCGATCGCACCCTGTTGATTTGCTATATATATATATATATATATCTACACACACTACCGGCCATAATTATTAGGCCACCCCAGCTTTTTAAAAGAAATGATGTATTTAATACTATTTTTAGTATTTATTGCCAGGTTGATAATTCTAAATGAAAATAGAATGGTCCTTTTGTTATTATTACTTTGCAAAATTTTACAAGACAAATAGCGATAATTTACCGATCGCACCCTGCAGATTTGCTATATACATATAGCAAATCTATATCTATCTATCTATCTATCTATCTATATATCTATCTATCTATCTACACACACTACCGACCATAATTATTAGGACACCCGAGTTTTTTTTAAAAGAAAAGATGTATTTCATACTATTTTTAGTATTTATTGCCAAGTGGATAATTTTAAATGAAAATAAAGTTGTTCTTTTGTTATTATTTTACTTTGCAAAATTTTACAAGACAAATAGCGACAATTTACCCATCCCACCCTGCAGGTTTGCTATGTATATCTATATATATCTATATCTAAATTAATCCCGACATTCACTTTTCCTAAGTGACCTTGCAGGCGATTATAAAATAAATATGGGTTAAAAAGATTTTTAAAAATAATAATGACAATGATAATAATCATAAACATAATATTTTTTTACAAAAAGAAATAATCACCCGAAAATATCATGAAGCCGTTTCATTTCATTCCTGGTTGGAACTGGGAATAAAATATATATTATGTTAATAAATATAAATTAATATAAATATTAATTCTCCTCTCTACTATAATAAAAACCGTTGTGTATTTATTTGTTTATATATATATATATATATATATATATATATATATAGGAAAAACTACTAAAACGTTATAAGTTAAAAATGTATTTTTTTGACAGCATTTATTTATTTCTATTATTATATGTATATATATTTGATATTTCAGACCAGCCTCGGCCTTTCATCAGAAACAAATGAATTTAAAATTTAAACTGGAAGCCAAAATATAATATATTTTCTCTTCTGCTCAATATGTCCAAATAGTGGATATATTGGTGAATCTGGAAATAGCTTTAGATTCCGTTTTAATAATCATAAACTAAGCATACACCAAAACAACCCTTATTCCCCCATAGCTGGACACTTCAATCAACCGGGACACACATTAGAAAACTGCAAATGTTTACTGATAGATTCCGATTTTAGTTCCACATACTCACGCAGAAAGAAAGAAAAATACTGGATTTTAAAATTAAATACATATACGGTAGGGTTAAATAGGGACTTACGTATTTTGAATCTTCATAAATATTTCAATAGTTAAACATTTTTTAGATACACTTAAAAATGTTTCTTTAAAACAACATTTAAAAGTATTATTACATTTAGATTTACGTTTCAAAATATGCAGACTATGTTGCTTTCTGCATCACGTGACGGACGCTTCTCGCGACGGACGCTTCTAGTATATATTTTAAAATCATTTGTTTCTGATGAAAGGCCAGGCCGGTCTGAAATATCAAATATATATATATATATTAATAGAAAAAAATAAATGCTGTCAAAAAAATACATTTTTAACTTACAACTTTTTAGTAGATTTTCCTATACATATTAAGACAGTATATGTGGATTATGATTATGCTACATATATATATATATATATATATATGTATATATATATATATATATATATATATATATATAAATTACCTGTTTGAGTAGATATTCGGTTTATAATCAAACACTATTATATATTTCTTTCTCCCGGCCTGATTATTAATGATAAGTTTTTGTTACAAAAATGTGTGTCATTCGGCAGGACTCAAACCTGCGATCTGTATCCACATAGGGAAAGCCACCAATTGATCTGGCAAGGTTTAGACCTCTCGACCACGAATGACCAACAGCCAAAACGAAGTCAAATCAAGGCTATATAACACAATTTTCAATTCACCGTAATAACCATATCTGCTCTGAAATGTGGTCTTGAGTTAAGATAATGTTGTTTGTTGCAAAGAGTGTTGTTTTTACAGTAGTTTTACGAACAGAAAGGATGTTGTCAAGCAGTATTTTTATCGTAAATTGCTATATATATATATATATATATATATGTGTGTGTGTGTGTGTGTGTGTGTGTGGAGTATGTGTCCATAAATCTATAGGGCTATGAATTTATTTACATGAATATTTTAATAAACGCATTGCATTTTAATAATCTCATATATATATATATATATATATATTCATATATATATATATATATATATATATATATATATATATATATATATATATGTATATATATATTCATTTCACCCCCACTGATGAGCGGGGGGCTACATAACTGTAAAAAGATTAATTAGAAAAGAGTGAGGAGTACAAACTAGTTAGAAAGGAGCAATAGAAATCTCAGAATGCAGGTGCAATGACAGATACATAGGTAAAGAGAAAGGGAAGGATATACGGGGGTGGGGAGAGAGCTTGAGTCCAGTGGTTCATAGATGAGTATTGACATTGCATTTAAATTTCTGGAGGTTGTAGCCGTCAGGAAAGCAAGAATATGGGAGCGAGTTCCACAGGCGGGAAGTGCGAGAGAAGAAGGTGCAGGAGTTGAATTGTCGTCTACATTTGGCTAACCTGACTGCGAGTGAGTGGGACCCAGTTGCCAGTCTAGGTTGCTTGTGTAAACACCTGTTGAGGAGGCATCAGTAACTTAAGTTCGTCCGAGCAGAAGCCATGAAAGTATTTATAGAACAGAAAGGGAGGCCACATTTCGACAGTGGGGAAATAGCTTCAGTCGAGCCGCCAGATCAGTACCTATCACATTACAGACTCCCTTTTGGAGCCTGTCGAGAACACTGAGGAGAACGGCAGGGGCGCCTGACCATAAATGGCAGCAGTACTCCATGCACGGACGGATGGTTGACTTGTAAATATGCAGGATGGATTCAGGCGGAAAAAATATCCTGGATCGACATAGCGACCCAACCTTCTTAGGAGTAGATTTAGCTATGGATTCAATATAGTGGTTCCATTTGAGGTCTGAGGAGAGGGTATGGCCGAGGAGACGTAGTGTGGTGCTCTCAGGGAGAATGGCTTGGTCCATGCTTATGGGAGGCAGGAGAGGTCGTCTGCGATGGTTGACAGACAACAGTTTGGTCTTAGATGCATTGAAGTTGACAAGCCACTTCTTGCCCCAATTCACCACAGAGTGTAGATCCCGTTCAAAGTCAGCAGCGAGATTATGTCTGTCCGCCACGACAGGTTTCTTACTGGTGCGGGAGTATATTGTCGTGTCATCTGCGTAGATGCCGACTTGGGAACTGATCTCATCTGGGAGGTCATTGATGAAAATAAGGAAGAGCGTCGGGCTCAGGGTAGAGCCCTGTGGGACACCAGCATTCGTGCTGTAGGATGAAGAGGCATGCCCATTCAAAACAACCTTCATTTTGCGGTTATTTAAAAAAGATTGGATTAGGTCAAGCAGGCGACCGGTAATACCGTAACCCCGTAGCTTGCATAGGAGGCCAGAGTGCCAAACCCTGTCAAAAGACTTGGATATGTCCAGAGCAATCGCGAGAGCCTCGTCAGACTCATCAAGGGCCTGGAGAATGTACTCTGTTACGGTTGTTAGCAAGTCGGCTGTGGACCTGGCAAAGCGGAAGCCATATTGCCTGTCAGAGAAGATATATATATATATATATTAGACATCACATACAAGCCTGTATTGCCTTATCATAGCTCATGGGTGTAGCTAGACACATCCAGTTGCTTCTGGCCGGGATCGAACCTCGACTGATTAGATGCCAGTCGGGGTCGCTACCCACTAAGCCATAGGCGCATGGAATCAGAGAAGAGACATTTTAACGTGTTCTATATAAGTAGTGATGTGTGTGTGTTTTTCTAATTTATTCTTCGTTCAATCCAATAGTTTTCTTGTTAGTTTTCAATTAATAGCATCGATTTATTTATTTATATTTTCATTCAAGCACATCATTTTGAAGCTTACTTCGACACTGACCTTTTCCTTCTCATGCAGAATGCATTTTAGATAATGTTAGGTTGATATAAAAACTGCAATTCATTTTTTAAAACACTTGGAAGGAATGAGATATGCAAAAAGAAACCAAAAAAAAGAGAAAAATGTTCTATGACAAAATGTGCAGGTAAACATTGTCTAAAAAGTTTGTGAAAATTTTTGATAACAAGGAAATATTTAATGATATTAATTTTAAGGTAAACAGTTTTAGTGATACTCATCAATAAACTGCGGCATATTGCTAACTCAAATCGATGTGTATGTATGTATGTATGTATGTATGTAGATAGATAGATAGATAGATAGATAGATAGATAGATAGATAGATAGATAATTGACGGTGATATGGATAAGTAATAGAGAGATAGATAGATAGCTAGCTAGCTAGATAGATAGATCGATTCATACACCTATCTATCTATCTATCTATCTATCTATCTATCTATCTCATTCTGTTTCTAACTATCTATCTTATTCTATTTCTATATATTTATCTATCTATGTTTTGTCATCGGTACATCCCGAGCAAGGCAGTAAAGCCACTAAAACTCAAGGGATTACAGGGTGTGGAAGAATTGAAACAGAAACATTAATAGTGAGCAGAAAGAAAAAAAAGACTAATGAGGAGGACATTAGATAGCGAAGGAAATTGTATTTAAATGTTTGCAGATTAAAATTGACTAAAAAAGCATACAGCTAGAAATGAGCTCCACAAGCGAAGAAGTGTAAGAAAAGAAACTATTAGCATAGAACTTGCGGCTACATCTACCCAGCCCAATTATAAACTGATGAGATCACGGCACCAGTCTTGTATTGCGTTTAAGTCCATAAATTCTAGGTATTAAAGCGAAGAATATAGCAGTATAGCCCGGCGTTGCTCGGGTGTAATGAAGGCTTTAAAAGTAATCCATGGTCCTGGAGCTCAGACTTTTTGGACGTTGGCACGAAAGACGAAAAAGCAATAGTTGTTTCCAGTTAAAGCGAAACCGTAGACTGAAAGAAAAATGAATGGATGTAAGTTTTTTTTTTTTTTTTTTTAATCATTTCACCCCGAGCAAGGCGGAAACGCCACTGATGTGCAGGGGGTTACATAACTGTAAAAAGATTAATTAGAAAAGAGTGAGGAGTACAAACTAGTTAGAAAGGAACAATAGGAAAGCTGAGAAAGCAGGTGCAATGACAGATACATAGGTGGAGAGAAAGTGAAGATTATACAGGGGAGGGGAGAGAGCTAGAGTCCAGTGGTTAGTAGGTGAGTATTGACTTTGCATTTAAATTTCTGGAGGTTGTAGCCGTCAGGAAAGCAAGAATACGGGAGTGAGTTCCACAGGCGGGAAGTGCGAGGGAGGAAGCTGCAGGAGTAGAATTGTCGTCTGCATTTGGCTAACCTGACTGTAAATGGGTGGGACCCAGTTGCCAGTCTGGTTACACGGGTAAACACCTGTTGAGGAGGCATCAGTGACTTAAGCTCATCCGAGCAGAAGCCATGAAAGTATTTATAGAAGAGACAGTGGGAGGCCACATTTCGACGATGGGAAAGTGGCTGCAGTCGAGTCGCCAGATCAGTACCTATCACATTACAGACTCTCCTTTGGAGCTTGTCAAGAACACTGAGGAGAACGGCAGGGGCACCTGACCATAAATGGCAGCAGTACTCCATGTCAAATTTTGATTTCCTGCTATCGATATCAAATAAGGTTTTTTTCTTCATAAACTGAATTTTGAAGGCTAAACAACTCCTCCGAGTAAATGGTATGATGGCTAAGACTTAGAACTAAAACAATTATACCTACTTAGAGCCAAACCCGAAGCAAAAACTAAAATAAAAGAGCTGAAAAAATACAGACATATCGGCAGATAAACACACACACACAAACATCTTGCCTTATATATATATATATATATATATATATATATATATATATATATATATATATTATCGATTTTCTGCACTATTCTAAGAACTGCTACCTTGAAACTTCTGAATATAGTTTCTTATGTTTTTGTCTATGAGTGTATCAAATTTGATTAAAATCGGACCACACCTTCTATAACCCACGTTTTTCGATTATTAAGTTTCGATATTTATCGCGGGGTACATCGACACAAAACCTAGCTAAGAACACTCGCAGACGCTTATAGTACAACTGTGTAAATTTTCAAGAAAATCGGTTCAGCTGTTTCGGAGTCTATAGGTAACGGACACACACACACACACAGACACACACACACACACAGACAAAGTTCCATTTATAAATAAGTTTAGATATAACCTTGACGGCTAGGACTCGCCATGTTTGTTATATTGTACGTATCCTCAATCATTCCTTCCGTATTCTATTGCTGATGAGAAGTAAAAATTAAACTATTTATTGCCTATTAAACGAATGTGAGTAAATGCTATTGATTTTTTATTAATTCTAAATCCAATCATTATTTATTATGTTTTATATTTATTTATTTATGTATTATTATCTTGAGTTACTCACATAAGTGGGTGCTCATATTTGAGATGACGCTCTGTTTATTTATTAAACAGTGTATTTTTATTTTCGTTTACAACCTGAATCCTCAAGAAATCTTAAAAGAAAAAGATATGCTCTCTCCGTCAGTATTTGAACCAGAAGAAGGCGATATTAGATCTACTGTGCTGCGACCTCTTAGCAACAGACTGTGTCGATGATGAAGCAAAGTTAAATTGTGTTTTGTCTCTAACAAGATTTATTTAATCGTTCCACCCCAAGCATGGCGGTAAAGCCACGGATGCGCAGCGGCTACATAAGAGTAAAAAATTAGATAGGAGGAGAGTAAAGAGAAAGAAGAACGAGTATGGGAATACAGGTGTGATGACAGTTGCAAAGGTAGAGAGAAAAGATATACAGGGTGATGTAGAAAGAACAAGAGTTAAGTGGATTGGATGCGCGTTGTGGTGCATTGAATATCGGCTCGGAACGAGAAATCGGGGAGCCGATTTCGAATTCCAGCTGAATTCATTGCATTCACTTACGCGCAAATACCCTTGGGAAAGGTATTAATTCGTCTATTCCTTCCGGTTATGGGTTAAATAATAGGACAGATTGGGTTCTATAGCCTTGGTTGGCAACCAGTCTACCGCAGAAAGCAATGTCAACCTACTGCGGGATAATCTTCTGCCCAGTCAGTCATGTCTCTGTCGAGACATGATCGCCCAAGTGTGTATCACGTATGGCACTCAACTGACTGAATTGATATTACATTTAAATTCCTGGGCGTTGTAGCCGTCAGGAAAGCAAGAATATGAAAGCGAGTTCAACAGGTGGAAAGTGCGAGAAAAGAACCTGAAGGAGTAGAATTGTCGTCTGCATTTTATTGATCTAACTGTGGGTGGGACCCAGTTGCCAGTCTGGTTGCACGAGTAAACACCTGCGGCAGGGGTACCAGAGACTTAAGTTCGTCAGAGCAGAAGACATGAAAATATTTATAGAACAGACAGAGGGAAGCCACATTCCGTGGGTGAGATAGTGGCTAGAGTTGAGCAGCTAAGTCAGTACCTATCACATTACTGATTCTCTTTTGGAGCCTGTCAAGAACACTGAGATGAACAGCGGGAGCGGCTGACCATATATGATAGCAGTATTCCATGCACGGATGGATGGTTGATTTGTATATATGCAAGATAGGATACAGGCAGAAAAAACATCCTGCCCCGACACAGTGACCCAACCTTCCTACCAAGGGATTTAGCTATTGACTCAATGTAATGGTTCCACTTGAGATCGGAAGAGAGGGCAAGGCCGAGGAGGCGCAGTGTTTTGCTATATCGAATATTCAAGCCGGTAGAAATAAGGGGATGGTTTACAATCTTAACCTGTTCAATTTTAACGTCAACCGTTATCTTAAACACGCACCCGCAAAACTGTGAACGTTCTACCTCCAGTGGTCTTGTACAGGGTAAAACTAAGTGTAAATCAGAACAATGCAATGACACCGATTTGCCTTCTATGCCTAACTAAGCTGAGTAAATATCTGAATAATGTCGGAAAACAAAAATAGGATCAGTTTTTGTAAAGTCTTGAAAGTGAAATAGATCGAAGAGCAATTGGAGTAGATAGATCTATCTATAATTGGAGTAGATAGATCTATCTATCGCCATGTTCACACTCCACCCTCGTCTATTGAACAGGTTAAGAGGATCATCCCTTGTTCCCTGTTTAGGATGTGGTTTCTGGCTTTCTCTTTACCAATCTTTTCACTATTACGTAGTCCCCTGCACATCAGTGGCGTTACCGCCTTGCTCGGGGTGATACGATTAAAAAAAAAAAGAAGCCAAATGAAAAGAAGCAGAAGGTAAGTAAATTTGAATAAAGCCAATATAAAGACAAGCTGGAAAAACAGAAGTCAATTAAGTAACAAATAAAACAAAGAAAAAAATGGCGTAAATTAACACGAATGGAGGTGGGAAAGTTATCAAAGCTAGCAAATTAGAAAGAAGTTAACCAGGAATTAAACAAAGAAGTTGAAATGTTTTTGGACGGGAATGAAAGAAATGGTCATGAAGAAGAAAAGAGGAGAAAAAGAAAAAAAAAAGAGACAAATGATATATATATATATATATATATATATATATATATATATAAAGTAAAAGATAACAAAGTGATGAGAAGAAAAGTAAGTGAAAGAAAGAAATCGAAAAAAATGGAAAGAAAAAATAAAAATGCAAATTTTGAATGAAGTATGAGGGAAAAAGTAAAAAGAAATGAAAGAAAAGCTTAAAGTGGGTCAGATAGAAAGAAAACAAAAGGAAGATGAAAAGGAAGGAATAATGGAAGGAAAAGATGAATGAAAATCTTGCAAAGAAAGCAAAGGAGAGGGAAAGAAATGAAAGAGAAAGAAAACGGGAAAAGAAAAAAAATGAAAGGTTGTAATTATAAAAGGAAGAACAACAGTGAAATATTTAAGGAAGAAGAAAAATGTAAATAAAAGAGAAAAAAAGAAAAAATAAATATGAAAAATAAAAGAAAGATAAATGAATAAAAACAAACATGAAAGAAAATAGTGAAAACGAAAAAGAAATATAAAATGAATAAATATCATAAAAGCCAGTAAGAAACAAAGAATGAAGATAGAAGATTGAAAAAGGACAAAAAAAAAAAAAAAAAATTAACCAAAACGGAAAGAAAAGAGTGTAGTGCCCTTTAATATCAGTAGCAGCACTTAAAGAGAATATCAGCAGAAGCTTTCGAATAATAATAATAATAATAATAATAATAATAATAATAATTATTATTATTATTATTATTATTATTATTATTATTATTATTGTTATTATTATTATTATTATTATTATTATTATTATTGCAGCGCAAGACCAAAGTCTTTTCACTAAGAACTTTCAGGCAAATATCATACATAATAATGTCGATCCAAAATGCAGATTCTGTGATAAACACCAAGAAACAAAAGACCATCTAATTTCAGGCTGTTCTGTACTTGCCCCAAATGAACATAAAAATCGTCACGATAGAGTCGGGTAATATTTACATTGGACAATGTGCAAACACTATGGAAAATCTGTAAATAAACACTGGTATGAACATCACCCAGCACCGGTTACAGAAATAGAAGATGTCACCATTCTATGGGATTACACCATCTACACAGACAGCAAAATTGAAGCAAATAGGCCGGACATTATTGTTAAAAAGCCAGAAAGAAAAAACTTGCCTATTAATCGATATGGCTTGTCCAGCGGATTGTAACATAGCAACTAAGGAATTCGAAAAACCGTCAAAATATAAAGACCTGGAAATTGAAATAGAAAAAATGTGGAAATTGAAAACAAGAATCGTGACAGTGATAGTAGGTTCACTTGGAATGATAAAAAATGGAACAAAACAACACATTGAAAGAATCCCTAGAAACCCCATCTTAAGAGATATACAAAAAATTGTCTTGTTAAATACAGTCCACACACTAAGGAGAACGTTGTCTATGTAACGCAAGGGATGTTAGGGGAGATAGAAAAACATGAAATGGAGCCATAACAAGACACCACGATCTGCCTTAAGTCTTCCCGCAGACCTGGTTGGTAATGCGACCATAGCAGAAATAGAAATATGATGAAAAATGACAAATAATAAAAACACATGGACACTAAGGTGGAATCTGTCTTTTCCGGGCTTTCCCCTTTCGATCTGGTGACATGAACTTTCCTCCATGCTCAAGTTGAAAAGGCTGAGAACGCTTCAAACTAAAAATACACCAACACAGTAAATCCCACTCAAACATATTTATGAACATTTTATTTTCTATGCAATTTGCTTTTGGCTAAAGAAACTCCTGTTTTAATCTTTTATTTTGTTAATTTTAATTTGATAAGTTACCTTGCATTGCAATTCACTTGATTTGTTATTCTGAGCATGTACTCTTTCACATCACAATTATTTCATATACTATAAAATTATTCACGTAAGAAGATTTCCACATTTCATTATTGAAGTAGTTATTAAAAATTTTTGTTCCCAAAAGTGTTTATGATATTTATTCTCATAAAGACATATGTAGTGTTTTTTAATATCAATAGTAGCCCTTAAATATCATCTCAGTAGCAGATTTTAAACCTAATAGCAGTAGCAACATTAAATAAACCTGGTGTCAATAACAACTCTGGAATATATAAAAAAAAACGTGAACTCGAAAGAAAACTCTCTTCAGGTTTTTTTTTCTTTCGAACTATGTGACATGATCTATCCACGCTTCAGCTAAAAGGGCTGTGAATGCTTTTACACTAAAAGAGGAAATATCAAAGGAAGAAAAAAAGCAAGTTAATAAGGAAAGAAAAAAATGGAATATGAAATGGAAAGAAACAGAAATTATTAAATACAAAAACAAAACAATAAAACAATGAAAGGCAAGTTTAGCAAAAAGGAAAAAAATTAAAAGGCAACTAAAGTATAAAGCAGTTATAAATTCAGAAAGAATGAAAGAAAAATGAAAGAAAACAGAAAGCAGCTGTGAAGAAACAATGAAAAAGCAAGTGAAAATAATTATTTTAGAATAAATAATAACTGTCAGTAAGAAAAGATGAAAACAACACAAGTGAAGAAACGAATGAAAAAAAAAAGAAATAATTCAAGAGATAAAGGAAGAAGGGATAAATGAAAAATATACGATAGAAAATATCGGATAAAGAAATGAAAGAGAAAGAACAAAAAAAAAAAAAATAAAATGAAAAAGAAGAATGAAACCGAAAAAGCAAATAGACGAAGTAGAACGAAAATGATGAATAGAAAGAAAGGCAGAACTGAAAAAAAAAAATTGTGAGAAAGGAGAAAAAATCAAAATGAATAATAAAGGAGGACTTTCAGTGAAAGAGCTACATGTGGTTTTGTGGTATAGTGGATATCGGCTCGGAACGAGAAACCGGGGAGCCGAGTTCGAATTCCAGTTGAATCCATTGTATTCACTTACGTGCAAATATCCTTGGGAAAGGTATTAATCCGTCTCTTCCTTCCAGTTATGGGTTAAATAGCAGGATAGATTGGGTTCTATAGCCTTGGTCGGCAGCCAGTCTACCGCAGAAAAAAATGGCAACCTACTGTGGGATAATCTTCTGCCCAGTCAGTCATGTCCCTTCCGAGATACGATCGCCCAAGCACGTATCACGTATGGCACTTAACTGACTGAGTGAATGCAAGAGAAAAAAAATGAAAAGAAAGAATTTTAGAAGAAGAGATAAAAACAAGAATGAAATAAAAAAAATGAGAAAAAATTTAAGAAAAAAAAAAGAGAAAGATTCGTGTCGACATCAAATTAAAATTTCAAAGAAATTTAAAGTCAACAGCAATAAAAAGTAAAAAAAATGAAGAAACAAATATGGAAATGATGCAATAAAATAATCCGAGAGCGTTTAATGGCAGAAGACAACAAAAAAATATAACAAACGAAAATTGTCTAGTAGAAAAAAAAAATCAATAAAATAAGGAAGAAAGAACAAGAAAATAAATCGAGAGAAAAAAAGAAAAGAATATTTTTAAATTGTTTGGAAGCAGACGATAAGCATAAATAAAAGATAGAAACATTAAAGGGGAAAAAATGAAAGAATTTAAACATTATATTTTTCAGTGTGCTACGTCGCTACCGAATATAACACAGGGTCTAGGATTAAAGTAAGCTTAATGGCAATACCGTGGAAAAATGTCTCAAGCCCCTTCGGGACTTCCTCTTTTGGGTACGTCTCAGGCGCCGGGTAATGACCCCAGCCCCCCCGCCCAAAGGAGAGCTAATGCCTAGGAGATTGCTCCTCCAGGGACTTGAGCTGACATTATTTTGAAACTATCCAGCCGAAGCCAGGCAATTATATTAAAGAAAATTTTTAAAGGAAATTGGTTGAAAAAAATGGAGAGAAAGTGTAGCGTCGATGATAGGAAATAAATGAAAGCTTCTTCCAGTCTCTATTAGAGAAAGATAAAACAAATTGCAGCAAGCTGCTCTGTGAAGAAGCTGCAAGCCGATTTTCTCATTGCTTTCTCTTCTGGCAATAATGCAGTGTTAAAAAAAAAAAGAAGTAAATAATAGTACTTTCCCAGAATTCAGTGACACGTGAAATGGTACTTCCGTTTTCGACACGTCAGCGGCTGACTGTAAAAATGGCCGCTATTAAATGAGTCTTTTTTTTTTACGGAAATGTTTACGTCTATAACATTTTTGACATGAGACAGGTGATAGGTCAGCGGAGACAAAAAGATGATGATGATAGTGGCAATGATGATGCCAAAACAGTAAAAATATGTGTTTATGCAGGTTCAGTCGAATACAAACCAAATTTCTTTGTTGTTTGTATTTTCTACGAGTCAGATTGATTAAATTATTTTGATTTTTATAAGTTATCAAAAATATTTGGTTTAATTCAAGCCGAAATAGTTCAGATTAACAATTTATTATTGATTTTGCCAGAAGTCATATTATTTAATTCATGGATAGAGGGAGGTGATGAATACATCTTTTTCAAGGTATTTACGCGTTATTGATTGTAATGAACCTGATTGGAACGCGAACTCGGCTCCCCAGTTTCTCATTCTGAGCTTATTATTTGACATATTTTTCAGGTTTGAAGGAAGAAATCGAACATCGATTTTTGATTGCATTTTTATAAATCATGACCAAATCATTTTTGTGTTTTTATAGGGCTGTTTCTATTCGTATAAGACATCTTATAGTGTTTTTTTTTATTTTTGTAAGATGTGTTTATAGGTTTTAAGCAATATATCAACAAAAGGAAGCTTATTCTTCAAATCAGAAAATGTCAGTTGATATTTCTAGAATAAATAATGAAGAAAGCAAGTTGGAGAGTTTGACACTCACAGGATATGTTGAAGAGAAAAAGGACAAGGAAAACATTGACCTAACGAGGTTGTGCAAATGAACGGCAAAACAGGAAGCGAAAGCGACGGTTAAAATACAAATCTTACTGAAAGCTATAAAGAATAGGAAGTAATGGCTAGCTATGACCTTCCATGTCCCGAAGAGACATGATACATATAAATAGAAATACTCTATAGCATGAAATGTATTTCTGAGATGCTTTTTGCGTGCTATATCTTTATGCATCGGTGGCTGATGATTTTATCAGCGCAGTTTAGATGTGGCACAAGGCCAAAGTATGGGGTGCCCTATGAGGATTGAATTTACTACTCAGTTGCAATGATTTTAGTGAAACATATTTGCTAACCATTACTCCACATCGAGGTGCCTAAAATGATTTTTAACCGAAGCTTAGATGTGGCACAAGACCAAATATATGGGGCACCTAGTGACGGTCATATTCTTTGCACAATTGTAATGACGCTAGCAAGACAAGCTTGTCAACCAAGTCGAGGTGTTCTATGTATCCGTTGAGGTCGTGTTAATATTTTTCAAATATCACGTCTACACGGGTCTGATTGTTGCGTTTCGTCAGTTCTGAATTCAGTCAGTCAGTTAAGTGCCATACGTGATACACGCTTGGGCGATCATGTCTCGAAAGAGACATGACTGACTGGGCAGAAGATTATCCCGCAGTAGGTTGCCATTGCTTTCTGCGGTAGACTGGTTGCCGGCCAAGACTATAGAACCCAATCTGTCCTGTTATTTAACCCATGACTGGAAGGAAGATATATATTAATACCTTTCCCTATGGTAGTTGCGCGTAAGTGAATGCAACGAATTTAACTGGAATTCGAACTCGGTGCTCCGATTTCTCGTTCCGGGCCGATATCCACTGCACCACAAACGCACACCCCAATTACATGTTATAATTTTTCCTAGACAGTCCTGTTTCGCTGTATCACAGCATATCTGTACGGTTAGACATCCGTTTATTCGAGCCAGGATTGAAACCCGACTAAATTGACATCAGTCTAAATCTATCCTGCACATTTACAAATCTACCATCCGCCCGTGCATTGAATATTGCTGCCATATCTGGTCGGGTGCCCCTGCTGTTCTCCTCGGGCTTCTCGATAAGGTTCAGAGGAGGGTCTGTAATGTGATAGATACCGACTTGGCAGACCGCCTGCAGTCTCTCTCCCACCGGCGAGACGTGGCTTCGCTGTGTCTCTTCTATAAATACTTTCACGGCTTCTGCTCCGATGAACTTAGATCACTGGTGCCCACTAAATACGAATTTGCACGAGATACTAGATTAGCAACTAGATCCCACCCTTTTACAGTGAAATCGATAAAATGCAGCCGTAACTTCTACTCCAACAGTTTCTTTCCTCGCACTTCCCGACTGTGGAATTCTCTTCCAAACGATTGCTTCCCCGACGGCTACAATCTCCAGGAGTTTAAATGTAAGGTCAATAGACACCTCCTAACACACTAACCTGCTCCCATTCTATCAAACACTCTTCCCATCTGCCCGACACTCATCCTCGCTATCCTTACTCATCTATCACCTTTCTCCTGACATTCCCTATGTCTAACCACTCCTTCTCTTTACCTTCCCCTATGTAGCCCCATGCGCAATAGTGGCAGTGGAATGCCTTGCTTGGGGTGAGATGATTAAAAAAAAAAAAAAAAAAAAAAAAAAAAAGTCGGCGATTCTCCTTCTAAGCTATTCATTACTGAATGAACGATACGTAAATGCGTGAATAGCTACTGTTTTTTAAAGTCTACAATTTTCCCATAGTGCTCAATCGACGTGCGAGAGCAAAGTAATAAGTGAAAGTCGTACATTTGACAACCAACTGTTCACTCCGATCAGTCAGTTAAGTGCCATACGTGATATACGCTTGGGCGATCATGTCTCGAAAAAGACATGACTGACTGGGCAGAACATTATCTTGCAGTAGGTTGCCATTGCTTTCTGTGTTAGACTGGTTGCCAGTCAAGGCGATAGAACCCAATCTGTCCTGTTATTTGACTCATAGTTACATGGGGAAGAGATGTATCATATTGTTTAATAGTTATTAGTGGGGGTTCAGTTTATTACTTAATAACAATAGAAAACAGATCCCCCACTTTACGACCAGTAGAATCCTTAATCATGATTCCAACTATTATATTCAGTCAGTCAGTTAAGTGCCATACGTGATACACGCATGGGCGATCATGTCTCGAAAGAGACATGACTGACTGGGCAGAAGATTATCCCGCAGTAGGTTGTCATTGCTTTCTGCGGTAGAATGGTTGCCGACCAAGGCTATAGAACCCAGTCTGTCCTGCTATTTAACCCATAACTGGAAGGAATAGACGGATTAATACCTTTCCCAAGGGTATTTGCGCGTAAGTGAATACAATTGGAATTCGAACTCGGCTCACCGGCTTCTCGTTCCGAGCCGATATCCACTGTACCACAACGCACATAATCGTTCATTGCCATTAATAATGGTTTCATCCCAAGCATAAAAGTACTGCCATCGGTGCGCAGGGGGTTATAGCGAGAGGAGAGAAGACAGAAAAAAAGACGGTACAGGGGATGTTCAAGAAAGGGTAAGAGAGATGTGGGAGTTAAGTTTGAGTTGGAGTTTTGTTTAATGGCGTATCAGCCTCTGTGGGTTATTTAATGCCAAAAAACTTTGGGGTTTAATGTATTTTTTTAATGTTCAGTTATAATGAGAAAGTTGATTTAATCAGATTTTGATGAAAACAATTTTATTTTTGTATTTTAGAAAACTGAAGATATCTTCTAGTTTTGTATTCAAAAATGTAATGCTGGTAATATTTTTTTCTTTCAAAAAAGTATTATGGCAATATTTTTTTTTTCCTTCAAAAGTGTATATTTTTCTATAAACTCTATTTTCACATACATATTTCTTTTTTTTTTTAATTGTATTTTTATATTCATATTGTTTTGACCCCAGTTTGAGGTGTTAACTATTTGCCCATAGCTGGGACCCTAACAAGTGCTAACATCCCGGGTCAGGGGGGGACCTGATAACAACAGCAATAAAGAGGTGGTTCCATGCTCCTCACAACCTCCTAATAAGATGCCTTGCTGCCGGATGCAGTTTACTGTCGTACCCAGGACCCTGTGGGAGTCAAGGAGATAGAAAATGGCAATTGATATAGCACTTAAACCTATGTAAATTGTATCTGTTAGAGAAGCAAGTATGAAGAAGGGAGTTCCACATGCGAGCGGTGCGAATTTGAGGGAGGAGAAATAGCGGTTACATTTAGATTTGCTTATTTTGACGGTAAAAGGCTGGGGCCTAGCTGCCAATTTAGTTGCACGAGTAAATTGATAAGGGCGTAACACCAGGGAATGAAGCTCCTCAGAGCAGAAACCGTGAAAATATTTGTAAAAAAGACAGAGGAAAGCCACATCTCGTCGATAAGAAAATGAATGAAGGCGATTTGCTAAACGGGGACCGATTACATTGCAAATCCTCCTTTGGATTTTGTCGAGAACCTCGAGATAAATAGCAGGAGCACCCGACCAGATCGGCAAAAAGTACTCAATGCATAAAATGATAAATTCATGAATATGCAAAATGGATTCTGGCAAGAAATAGTACCTGGCGACCCAGCCTTCTAAGCAGTAGATATTCTAAGCAGTAGCTATTGGTTCGGTGTTTCTATTACACTTGCGAGAGTGAGACCGAGGAGGCGCAGTGTATTGCATTCAGAGAGAAAGGTTGGGAAGCTTCTCTAGGGTTATAAAAGTACGGAGTGTCTAGTGAAGATCAAACTCACTTCTCAGTGGTAATTGATCTAGGGAGACAAACCATTAGTAACCATTACATAATACCGAAGCTCTGTAATGATTTTCTTAGATGCGGCACAAGACCAAAAAGTATCGAACTTACTACTCAGTTTAACTGATTGAGCAAGAAAAATTCAATTTGTTTTGCTTATGCTAAGTCTAAAAAAAACATATAATATCCACTAACTTTTATTCATAACGTTGAATGCGTTAAAACGATTAACAATATCTCAAATTGATGTTAAAAATTTGTACTTGGTATTTATTTTCAATTATTCAAGTTGAATTCTTCACCGATAAGGCATAGGATCCATCATTGTACATATTTAGGTTACAATAAAATGTGTATTTTACCTATAATAAATTTTCAATTGGAATCAAAGGGCGTAATAGGGCCAAAGGTATAAAACGCCTAGTAGAAGTAAGTGAAAATAGTGTGGACTAGCAGTATAGCCCGGCGTTACTCGGGTGTAATGAAAGCTTTAAAACTAATCCATGGTCCTGGAGCTCAGACTCTTTGGACGTTGGCACGAAAGACTAAAAAGCAATAGGTGTTTCCAGTTAAAGCAAAACCGTAGACTGAAAGAAAAATGAATGGATGTAAGTCAAATTTTGATTTCCTGGTATCGATATCAAATAAGTTTTTTCGTTGTAAACTGAATTTTGAAGGCTAAATAAGTAAATGGTATCACGGCTGAGACAAAGAACTACAATTATACCTACTTAAGGCAAACCCGAAATAAAAACTAAGATAAAAGTGCTGAAAAAAATACAGACATACAGACAGATAAACAGACACACACAAACATCTTGCCTTTTTTATATATATATATATATATATATATATATATATTATCGATTTTCTGCACTATTGTAAGAACTGCAACCTTGAAACTTCTGAATATCGTTTCTTATGTCTTTGTCTATGAGTGTATCAAATTGGATTAAAATCGGACCACTCGTTCTATGACCCGACTTTTTCGATTATCGATTTTCGATCTTTACCGGGGATACATCGACGTAAAACCTAGCTAAGAACACTCGCAAACGCTTATAGTACAACTGTGTAAATTTTCAAGAAAATCGGTTCAGCCGTTTCGGAGTCTATAGGTAACGGACACACACACACACACACAGACAAAGTTTAATTTATAAATAAGTTTAGATATAAATGCCAGGGAATTCAAAATCGTAAAACCTTGGATCCTCTTCACCTGGACACACACACACACACACACACACACACACACACACACACACACACACATATATATATATATATATGATTAATGCAAAAAAGTTCATCACTTAACTTGGAGTGTTGCATCTACCTGTGTTCACTGTAACTCAGTCGAAATAATCCCGAGACATTTTGCTCAAAGAACGTCCCTGGGACACAACCACCCAATTGAAACTTTGAGCGCAGCCTATGCATATGATAGCTTTTAGGATCAGGCTAGATCCCAAAACCATATATACTTTGTTTTTTTTTTTTTCAATTGGAGTAGATAGATCTATCTATCGCCCGGTTCACACCCACCCACGTCTCTTGAACAGGTTAAGAGGCTCATCCCTTGTTCCCTGTTTATGATGTGGTTTCCGGCTTTCTCTTTTCCAATCTTTTCACAATTGCGTAGCCCCCTGCACATCAGTGGCGTTACTGCCTTGCTCGGGGTGATATGATTACAAAAAATAACAGTATTATCATATAATAATAGTTTTTTCTGGAATTCATTAAATACTAGAATTCATTTAATGCCTTCAAATCGTATATTCTTACTGTTTTAATTTTTATTATGATACATTCACATTAATTTATTATTTATAGTAGATGTTTTGCCGGTAAAGGGGAGGGTGTGAATAGCGGGAGCAATCCGTTTGAACATTGGAGAGATTAATGTTTATTACTGATGTGTATGTATAATCAATATAATACATCTTGTTTTTCATTAATGTACACCTACTTTTGCATCTCCCTGTATGTGCGTGAACGTGTGTGTATGTATGTCTCGTTCTCCTATCTCTTCAGCAGGTGAGAGATGGGCGTGATACGTTGACGCTGTGTCAGATACGAACGTTTTAATGGTATCTGTGGGGGCGGAAATGAGTGATAAAGCCCAAACAGTGACGGCAAAAGATATGAACCAAAAATGGCGTCGGTGAGGAAGCCGGGATTATTATAGCCTCATTGGTAACAGGAAGATACTTTTATCGAGAAGAACATTAAGTTAGGTGAGTGTAAAAACCATTGACGAGTTTTTAAAAGAGAGAAGTTAACAAAGAGCGTTGAAAAAGATAGGAAGAGGAGGGGTTCAGAATTAGATATTCTTCTTCTTCTGTGTGTCTTGTCCTTTCAGGACGTAGGCGATCATGGCTTTCCACCTCTTCCTATCCCTGGCGGCTCTTAGCACACGTTGTCCTGTTATACCACGCAACCCCATTTCTGTCATTCACCTGCTCAGGCCCTTCAAATATATTATCCGCTGCTTTCTCTGCCTTTTTTTTTCCCTCTATCTGGCCTGTTAGTATCAGGAAAAGAGGAAAACCTTAACAGAAGAGAGCTCTACCGGCCATAATTATTAGGCCACCCCAGTTTTTTTTAAAAGAAAAGGATGTATTTCAAACTATTTTTAGTATTTATTGCCAAATGAATAATTCTAAATGAAAATAGAATGGTTCTTTTGTTATTATTACTTTGCAAAATTGTACAAGGTAAATAGCGACAATTTACCGATCGCACCCTGTTGATTTGCTATATATATATATATATATATATATATATATATATATATCTACACACACTACCGGCCATCATTATTAGGCCACCTCAGTTTTTTAAAGAAAAGGATGTATTTCATACTATTTTTAGTATTTATTGCCAAGTGGATAATTCTAAATGAAAATAAGATCTTTCTTTGTTATTATTACCTTGAAAAATTTTACAAGGCAGCTAGGAAGCTTTTGCTTCGGCCAGCCAATAAGAAGAGACTACATATGTAAAAGAGCACAAAAACTGGACACCAGAACAGTTCATTTGATGCACATGTTATTGTGCAGTATTAAAAAAGAACAATTCTATTTTCATTTAGAATTATATACTTGGCAATGCATACTAAAAATAGTATGAGATACATAATTTCTTTAAAAAACGGGATTGGCCTAATAATTATGGCCGATAGTATATATATATATATATATTTATCATCCACATACAAGCCAGTTTCGCTGTATCACAGCTCATCAGTGTAGCTAGACATATCCACTTCCTTCTGGCCGGGATCGTAACTCGACCGACTTGGTGTCAGTCGGAGTATCTACTCCCTAAGCCATCGGAGTATGGGATCAGGGAAGGGAAATTTTAACGTCTTGTATGTAAGCAGTGTATACAGACGCCAGTCACTGAGAGAACTCAATTCATTTCTGAAGAGTCACGCATTATAGCCGAAGTGGAAACTGTATATATATATATATATATATATATATATATATATATATATATATATATATATAGGTTAAATAACAGGACAGATTGGGTAACCAGTCTACCGCAGAAATCAATGGCAACCTACTGCGGGATAATCTTCTGCCCAGTCAGTCATGTCTCTTTCGAGACATGATCTCCCAAGCGTGTATCACGTATGGCACTTAACTGACTGATTAGTCGAAAGAAAAAAAAACCCGAGACGAGTAACCTCATACGAAAAGCGCTTAATACACCAGTAGAGCAAATAAAGTAGCTAACCTAGAGAGCCAACAAACCTACCAAGGTTTCACTATATTGGATCTTCAGGGAAAGTTGGCTAACTAAGGCTATAAGATATAAGAAACTCCGCAATCAAGTGACCAAAATAGAAGACACCAAACACTAAAGAAGAGGGGGGTATAACATTTTATTCACAAAAATAAGGGGGGCTTACAACTCATAATGATTATAATAATCAGCATTATAAATATATATATGTATATCTATATAACCCTGTATTTTTTGTTTTTTCTTATGTCTTAATGTAAGATACTCAATAGTAGGTAAATCAATATATATATATTTCTGTCATTTAAACGGTAGATCGATATAAATATTTTGCCGTAATTTTTATGGCACTGGCCCACTCGTTTGTACATAAGGAATAACATTATTCAAGGCGACGGTGAATAACATTATTCAAGGCGACGGTGAATAACATTACCCAAGGCGACGGTGAATAACATTATTCAAGGCGACGGTGAATAACATTATCCAAGGCGACGGTGAATGACATTATTCAAGGCGACGGTGAATAACATTATTCAAGGCGACGGTGAATAACATTATTCAAGGCGATGGTGAATAACATCATCCAAGGCGACGGTGAATAACATTATTCAAGGCGACGGTGAATAACATTATTCAAGGCGACAGTGAATAACATTATCCAAAGCGACGGTGTCCAAAGCGACGGTGAATAACATCATCCAAGGCGACGGTGAATAACATGTTTCAAGGCGACGGTGCATGACATTATTCACGGCGATGGTGAATAACATTATTCAAGGCGACGGTGAATAACATTATTCAAGGCGACGGTGAATAATATTATCCAAGGCGACGGTGAATAACATTATTCAAGGCGACGGTGAATAACATTATCCAAGGGGACGGTGAATAACATTATCCAAGGCGACGGTGAATAACATTATTCAGGCGACGGTGAATAACATTATCCAAGGCGACGGTGAATAACATCATCTAAGGCGGCGGTGAATAACATTATCCAATGCGACGGTGAATAACATTATCCAAGGTGACGATGAATAACATTATTCAAGGCGACGGTGAATAACATCAGCCAAGCCGACGGTGAATAACATTATCCAAGGCGACGGTGAATAACATTATCCACGGCGACGGTGAATAACATTATTCAAGGCGACGGTGAATAACATCATCCAAGGCCACGGTGAATAACACATTATTCAAGGCGACGGTGAATAACATTATTCAAGGCGACGGTGAATAACATTATCCAAGGCGACGGTGAATAACATTATTCAAGGCGACGGTGAATAACATCATCTAAGGCGGCGGTGAATAACATTATCCAAGGGGACGGTGAATAACATTATTCAAGGCGACGGTGAATAACATTATCCAAGCCGACGGTGAATAACATTATTCAAGGCGTCGGTGAATAACATTATTAAAACGACGGCCGGCACGATAAAGAAATCTAACCCCGCGCGGGTCAGTTCCGTTGTTTTCGCTTCTATTTCGGAACAAAACGAGAATGGATTTATTGACCCATCCTTTTATAGTATGGAAACTGCGCCACCTAACAAACGTCTTGATAGACAGGGTGGGGTAATCTCCACAGCTGGTAATTGATTACATTCTCAAAATCCAGTTTAATATAAACAAATTACATCAATTAAATATCATACGTGATACACGCTTGGATGATCATGTCTCTTTTGATTCATGACTGCATAGAAGAATATTTTTCCGCAGTTAGGTTGCCATTTATTTCTGTGGTAGACTGTTTGCCAACCAACGCTATAGAAGCAAATCTGTTTTCTTATTTAACCCATAGCTGGGGGTAGAAGAGATAGATTAATACCTTTCCTAATAGTATTTCGTTTTTATGTGCCCTGTCTCTTCAGGACATAGGCGATCATGTCTTTCTGCGTCTCCCTATCCCTTGTGGCTCTTAGCACACCTTCTCATGTTACGCCATGCAACCCTCGTTCCATCATTCCACCTGATTAGGACCTTCAAATTTATTATCCGTTGCTTTCTCCTGTCTCTTTTTCCCTCTATCTGGCCTGTTAGTATCAGGTTCTCCAAGCCCTCCTTCCTCAGATTTCTCGTTCCGAGATGATATCCATTGCACCGCAACGTACCATATAAATAGTGTAAATACATTTTCCTATCTTTTAATGCGAGGGTCATTCTATAAATAAGGTGAATTTTTAAAGTTGAATTGTTCCAATTCAGATAGAAACTTACTTTTTTTTTCAACATAGTCACCTAGCAGTGTCACACACTTTTCCCATCTGTGCACAAGCTTCCGTATTCCCTCAGCGTAAAAATCTTTGGACTGATGTCTCAGCCAATCGCTCACAGCACTTTTGACTTCATCGCCAATTTCAAATTTCTTTAAACAATTTAGCCCACTTGTAGACATTCTTTGGCTGAAACATGTGGCACCATACACAGTTGACATTCTCTTATGAATTTCAACTGGTTTGCACTCTTCTTGAACAAAAAGAGACTTGAAAATTTTGATAACTGACCTCTGTTCAATCCTGAAGCATGCTTCTTGGTCGGCCAACTTTGTTAATCTCTAAAACTCTCAAAGTTTTTTCACTCTGCAAAAAAATTAAATCCCTTTCACAAAGAAGAAAAGTTAAAAAAAAGTAAGCTTCTATCTGTATTAGAAGTCCTTATACCGAAACATTCACCTTATTTATAGAATGACCCTCGTACTTGGCTTACTTTCTAGGAAGCATCTTTCGCTAGTCTTATATACTTTGGATTTCTCTGTCATACTATTCAGTACAATTGCTATATCTGCTTAAGTGTGATATTTGTAATCAGTAGATCACACATTCAGGCTGTTTATTTTGCAAACAAACCTTCGTTCTGTTTTGATCAGTTAATTATTAGTCCTTTCTTTACTTGACTGCCACGTATTTATTCAAACACTTCTCTGTAAACAAAATGATTAATTATTTCTGAAAGTGTGTTTTTTCCCTTGCTAAAAAAAAGCTACCGATATATTTGTAATCTGTTCGTACGCAAGGAGTGGGGGTATCTTCTAGAAATATCTAGAACCTTCAGTACGAAAAGATATGATTGGAACATGAACGTTTGAACGAGATAAGAACGTCATAGTAAGATAAGAACATAGCAAAAAAAATAAAAACCAAACAAAAAATACTTTAATTATAAAATAAAAAAAAGGTATGATACGTACGAGTTAATGAAATATTTCTTTATCTCAACAATCTTTTACTGTCACTATCATTTAGTGCCCTCTCCTATATATAGGTATATATAGGTATATATATAGGTATATATAGGTATATAAATACATACATATGAATGGGCCCGTGGCGTAAAAAATGACGGTAAAATATTTATATACCTACTGTTGAGTATCTTACAACGACGGCCACAACAGGACAGAATGGATATATATATATATATATATATATATATATATATTTCATCCACATACAAGCCTGTGTCACAGTTCATCAGTGTAGCTAGACATCTAATTGCTTCTGCCTACTTCCGCCGAACGCCCATAGCCCAGGGGTAGAGTCGCCGACTGACGCCATTTCGGTCGGGTTTCAATCCTGTGTAAAAAAGCAATCAGAGTTTAACCGTACTGATGAACTGTGATACGGCGAAACAGATCTGTCTGCGGATGACTATATATATATATATATATATATATATATATATAAAATTAGAGAAACTTTTCAAAATTCAAAGTGTCGGATGCACATTTCGACATGAGATCTCTAACAGAGATTCCACGTCACTTCAGCGACATTGTTTTGTTCTAAATGATGAAAGCCCTGGGGTAAAGGGGGAGGGGCAAAGTTAACAACTGAATTAAGAGTTCCCTTAAGGTCAGCGAAGTGGGATTTTTTTTAAGTTGGGGATTGGGTTAAACAAAACAGAACAGGAGAGAACTATATATATATATATATATATATATATCACCGTTAGTGATTTGCAAAAAACCAATGTAGTATATAAATTCATATGTTTAGAGAATGTATCTCTAACAACCTGAATAATATCTACATTGGCCACACCACAACTTCGCTCTCACGGCGTCTGACGTTGCACTTAAATAAAAATTCAAATATATTCCGTCATTTAGAACAACACGCTTATCAACGCACACTTCTGAGAAAAACGCTTGTTGATAACACGTACATACTTAAACAAGAAAATAATAAACAGAAACTAAAAATCCTCGAAGCAATCTACATTAAACAATTTAAACCTGGTTTGAATACAATCAATTTTGATATTTCCAATAACGTACTCAAATGCCTGTAATCAGACCAGGGACCACAACGCCACTATTTTGTCACTGTCTTCGGCCATCCGTCACGGTAGGGATGGACTTATATTTTCAATTCAATTCTCTTTATTGTTAATAGCTTAAATGTTCTATGTTTACTGTGTGTTAATATTTACTCTTTGATAATGGCTTATGTGAGCCGAAAGCTTTGACCTGATAAAAAAATTAACAATTACTGTGATTTTTTGTTGTCTTTCAACGACATCACCATCAAGTATATCAGACGGTATGAACGGATCCTACACAAAATTAATAGACAAAACTTGTCTATATTATTCAATGAAACCTGCATTAATATATATATATATATATATATATATATATATATATATATATATATTCCATTTTTAAACGAGTTATTTCGCTACTCAGGTTTCTACCATGAGTGGTGTCTTCAGACGATTTTTAATAACTCTACAAAATACCTAATGTTCTACAATATAATTGTAGTGAACACTTTTTAATACAAATCTGTACTGGTCTAACCCTATTAGGATCAAAAGCTAAGTATTAAACAATCAATCAATCAATCAATCAATATATATATATATATATATATATATATATATATATATATATATATATATTTATTATAAATTATGTTTTAGAACATGTACATAATTTTTTTCTATATATGTCCTCTTCTCTACAATCATATGGTTGTTTCAGTGTTTGGACTCAAGCACTTCATCGTAAGAAGTAAATATTAAGAGTTTGGAATCATTCTGTGTTTATATTTGGTTCGTTGTTGTCGTGGAGGTTGGTTGGGGTTATTGATAATTAAATGAATGTGTCTTTCGTTTTGACCGTTAGACTTTTGAAGAACCTGGTGTGTGAGTGTGAAATTGTTGATTAATGGTATCATCTGTTGGAATGTACGTTTTATCGCTCGGGTATATCTTTTGGTTAGAATTTCTGAGAGAGCAGCGTGTGGAGTGGTCAGTTTTATTTGGCTATCGTTGAATTGATTTATGTCTGTTGTTAGCGGACCTAATTCATGTATTTACTTTGATCCTGTGTCTAGGTTTTCACTTTGGTTTTTTTTAGATAGACGTGATAGGGGTGGGGTGTTTTTTCTTTCCAATTTTGATTTTTTCGGTATGGAATAATTTTTTTATTTTATAGGTTTTTTTTTTTAAATTATATTTTTTTATTTTACATTCAAGTCTGGAGTATTATTGTATTTAGGCGAAGTTATTTCAAGAAATCTAAACTTGTATTTTTTAGGAAGTAAATTTCCTTCGATTCGTTCGATTGTGGAAAGGCGTTGAACAGGTTAAGATTAATAAGTATCGCTTGGTTTATTTTAGACAATAGTTTATATTTATAAACTAAGATTAATAATGAGAAAAATGTATATAGAGTATTCACGTTATTCGGACTATTGTCCTCATTTTTGTTGCCATTTGTACGACGTTTCGGCCGTTGTACGCTCCGACCTTCTTCAGATGCTAGGAATTGCGAATCGAACCTTTTATTACAATCACTGCGGTATATTATTCTCATTCCTTGCGTAGTAAAGCCTCGATTGGAAGTCATGTGTTATTTCCCTCTAACCCTGCAAGTTACTTGTACAGAACTCACAACTCTAAGAGTCAAGTCAGCAACTAACCAACGTCTATATCCACTGGGCCATGCGTTCTTAAGGACAAGAACAAATGAAATATTTGGACTTATAAACCTAATCTCCAGTAACCCTTTTAACAGAATTCATATTGCAATTTTTGATGTTAATGGCTTTCTGTAGTATTTTTTTATGTAAATGGTTTTCTCTAGTATTTTTTACCAGAGCTCATATTGCAATTTTTGACACTAATGGTTTTCTCTGGCACTCCGTATAACTGGTTCTCATATTGTGTTCATCTCTATGCTTGGTCGTCTTAGGAGATTTATGACTTCAATCAACGCTTTACGCAAGGAAAGGAGTTCATATACACCATTGATTGTAATAAAGGGTTCTGTTTAAAATTCCTAGTAGCTGGAGAAGGCCGGGGCGTTCAACGGCCGAAACGTCGTACAAATGGCAACAAAGATGAGGACAATAGTCCGAATAATGTAAATACTGTAAATACTACCTCATCTCAGAAATATAGACAAATACCAAAAATTCGTATGTTCATAAGAAGTTCAAAATATGAGTTGATACTTCTAATTTTGCATAAAACTTTCATGAATAACTATAAAAGACTACCTTTCTAAATTTGCAGAATGTTCATTTTTTTCTTATAGCTCTGTCCCCTTAATATTATATATCAAATACTTCTTTTCAGATTATTCAATGCGTTTACGGTTTTGATATAATTACTTGTATACCAATCAAATGCGTATGTATGTACACAACGGGACACATATGCATATATATGCCAAACGCTATACTATTCACATATATTGTTATGTTTGTGCAAGTATCGGTGGGTGAGCGCGCATGTGTGTATTTCTCTGCGTACATCAATGGGTGTACAAGTGTGTATCTATGTCTGCCTTTGCATGAGAGACGCTACGACGACAAATTTTCTTCCCAATTTTCCTCCCACTTCCACAAAAATACCCCAATATACGCAGCCCTACATATATCCAATATTTAAAAAAAATTAATCAGTTTGTTTGACTATCGCAAAAGCGTGTAACCCAGGGTCACAAACTAACACCTATGTAACTGAATATATATATATATATATATATATATATATATATATATATATCTGTGTGTGTGCGTGTGTGTGTGTGTTTATATGTAAAAATTAAGACAGACACGTTATTCCATGGTTAAGCAGAAGAATAGGCCTATTTCAGGCGAACCATCGTCAGTTTCCGTCTTTATTGTACAGAAGCCAAAGGGGTATCCTGTACATAAAGTGGTAGGACAACTATCTAGGAGAGCTCCTAATATATCTGTATACAAATACATGTAGAGTAAATATATGTAAAAATTAAGACAGACATGTTATTCCATAGTTAAGCGGAGGTATATGTCTTTGGTCGGAAGGTAAGAACATACGAACCGCTTTGAATATACAAGATGGTTGAAAAGTTCCTCTTCATTTTAAAATATTTATAATTTATATATTAAGCATAATTTTACAAGAAGTGGATATGACAGAAAAGGGTTTAGCATGGGATGTTATTTCAAATTCGATATGGTCACCAGATTTTGCTACCAGCTCCACGTGCCGTCCAGGAATCGCGTCAACTGATTTCACCAGGAACTCTTGTTGTTTGGATTGCATTACTTTTTGTATTCGCCTTTCAAATCCTTCTAAAACATTGGTTCGGTATAAACCAATTTTTCTCCTTTAAACAACCTCAAAGAAAAAAGTCACATGGTGTTAAGTCCGGAATCTTGACTGGCCACATATGCATAAAATAGGGAGTTATTTTTCAATTACACACTATATGTATATATATAGTTTACCCAGACAAAATTAAAAAGTGACCTGTCTAGAGCTAAGCCACCTGCCCACTCTTCTAACCCAAATATGTATCTCTATGGTTACAAACTGCTGATTGACTAGTTTAGACACACCAAATTACATTCCCTAAAACAACCACTCCCTAATTCCCGAAATAACCATGAAGATATCTCACATTGTCAAAAAAAAAAAAAACTCGTTTTTACTATTTTTTTTTTTCAGTTCAACATAACACCTGAAGAGGGGCGGTTCTGCTCCGAAGCATGAAAATTTTGTGTAGTGAAACTATGCTTTTATAAACCATTGTAACAACTATTACAATATAAAGCTCTACTCTGAATCAAACAATCTTTATAAAAGTAAATGCTTGAACAGTGGGTTTTAATCTACGTGTTCTTTCACTTTCTTTTCTTACAATATATATATATATATATATATATATATATATATATATATATTCACGCACTTCAGGAAAAGAAAACCTTGTTCTTCGTAGTTTTATCTCATTACGATAACACTTTACTGTGATACGATATTTTCCTTACAGACTTTTACTTATGGGGACTGTAAAGGATGTTGTGTATTGCAAAATACCGACTATATTGGCGGCTTTTAGACCGGAATTCGAAAATGCATGTGCAGTAATCTCCCTAGATATATTGAACAACGTTGTCCTAGCAATAGTTTGCCGTACTAATAAATTGTCTGGAAGATAAAGGCCGCCATTTTGAGCTTCTTTTGTGACTGTAGAGTCCAAATGTAACTTGCATTAATCTTGTGATGTCTGAATAAATTTAATATTACAATATCTACACAAGTTTTTCCTTTCATGAATTGTGCATACATTTTTGGCGGGTTGTACATGTGTGCGCGCGCGTGTGTGTGTTTGTGTGTGTGGTTATGTTATCGGATGTTTTTATTAACGTTTGTATAACTTTCTACATGTTATCAAAATACTTTCTAGCGTAGTTCCAGTTCTGTGCTCAATTAAACGTTTCTACGTTTCCCAAATATCTCAATTCGAGCAGGAAACACTCCCATTTGTTCCTGCATCTATCAAAAAACTTTTGCCCAGCCACTTAATAAACGGACAGATTTACTTGTTTTTTTTTTATACTTCACGTTCTATGCGTGACAATATATGCATCTACGCAAAAAATAAAATAAGAAAGATTTTATATAAGAAAAAAAAAAGAGAAAGGAGAAGACGTCTTCAAGAATTATGGTCATCATGGCGACAAAACAAGAAGCGGGAATTCATGTTGGCGTAATTATGATCCTCTCATTGCTGCCAAGTAACGGGACAAAGATTTCATCCTCCGGTTTCTGTCCGATGGCATCATGCTAAAAATCGAAGTATGGGTTGTAGTTGGGAAGAATGTTGCAAATATTTAGTAATATATATATATATATATATATATATAATGCGCGGATAGTGGATAACCTGCTTATGATGATCCTTTCACGATGACTCATGTAATTAAATTCAAATAATAATAATAATAATACCAACAACAACTATAATAATAATAATAATAATAATGACAATAACAATAATTATAATAATAATAATAAAAGATCAAAGCCTCTCATACAGCGTTTGAATGCACATGCGCAGATGCCTTAATCTAATATATAAACGCGATTTTCTGTCCATTTGCTTTTCAGCCCGGAGAACTATTCGTCCTTTGTCATTTTCGTGACATTTTGCAGCGCTGATCAATTATTATTGATCCTTATCGAACTTTCCTTCTTATTATTATGATTATAATTCATAACGATTATAATAATAATAATAATAATAATAATAATAATAAGAAGAAGAAGAAGAAGAAGAAGGATAATAATATTCCGGATGAAGCTTAATATAACATCATCCCTGCTGAGAGGTAAATTATATTTATTTATCTTAATGCAGTCTCTCTCTCTCTCTCTCTCTCTCTCTCTTATATATATATATATATATATATATAGTCATCTGCATAATGTCCGATCCATATTTGACCTATATTTGATCTTTTGCACACACACACACACACACACACACACACACACACACATATATATATCTGTCTGCGGATGACTATTTACGCTCTCACACCCTGATTGAGCACTGTGGAGGAATGGTAGACTTTGAAAAACCATTAGCTACTCAAGCATCTACGCATCGTTTATTCAGTAAGTAATTTGAACACTCCCAGCTACTGGCGTATCTTACATTGTATATAACACGCTAAAAGTCCGCTTTCTACTACTGAGCTCACATAGTGGTACAATCGCCGACTAATGTCAATTCAGTCGGGTTTCAATTATGGCTAGAAGCAATCGGATGATGAGCTATGATACAGCGAAACAGATCTGTCTGCGGATGACTATATATATATATATATATATATATATATATATATCCGCTCATTCAGTAATGAATGAGAGCACTCTACTGGCGCATGAAACATCATACGCTAAAAGTCTGCCTTCTTCTACCGAGCACCCATAGCTCAGAGGTAGAATCGCCGACTGACGCCAATTCGGTCAGGTTTCAATCCTGGGTAAAAGTAATCTGATGACTAACCATACTGATGAGCTGTGATACAGCAAAACAGATCTGTCTGCGGATGACTATATATATATATATATATATATATATATATATATATAAACAGATTCTTATCACTGCCACACCAAGACGAAATTGATTTAAGTATAAGAATCCTATTTCCCTTTAGTATCAAACCAAATACAAAAGTATCTCGTTTAAATAAACACATTAGTATCTCGTTTAAAAAAGTGGGTAATTTAAAGCGCTTTTTGGCCGACACTTCGTCAGAAAATTAATTGTCGGCAGTATAAAACAAAGAAGTTGAAAGGAAAAATTATTATCAGCGACCAATGATAAAAACAACTTATAAGTACTAAATATTACCTGGATTAAGTAGTAATCACCCCGAATAAGACCAACCTGAATTTCACCTTTCTTTCTCTCCAAAGGGTAGGACGTTGCATATTAATAATAACAGACTCCAAAATATCTAAATGGAGTTTCTTCCTAGCCCTGGGTATGACTCATGAGTATGCGAACACCCGGATGCAACTGGCTCGTGCCTACGCACTTTACAGGGAACGTGCTGGGCGATCCTCACCTCTAACTGTTAGATGGTCTTGCCCACATAGACGAACTCAAAACGACACTTATATTGGTATATAATTAAACTTTATTGAATGGTAGACAAGACATCCTTACGTGGAGAGGGGAAAGCCGGTTTTGTACTGAAAATATTTTTAACAGTAACGGCATTAAAACATCGTTTAATTGAACTATTGATTCTGTCTGTATGTGTCTGCTTCTCGGGACCAATCCATAGGAGTTTCAAATACACAGGACACTTAAAAGGATCAAATCTCTTAGACTCATTAAACTTATTAATTTTCTGTTTAATGGTGGTCGTTAAAACATACTCAGCGTAACCATTATCAGAAGTTGTTTAATCTTTCTCAACTCGACATCTAGTTTATAATCAGAACACACCATCAATGCACGATGAATAAGGGGCCTAATAAGATTAATCTTCCTGGATCTGGAAGCAAACGAATCCCAAGGAAAGTAAAGCCCAGAAAACGTGTGGGTTTAAGATTAATAATTGTGGAGTTGTGCGTTAATAAATACGAACAAAAGAAAATTATATTAAATAAATGTATTACGGAAGAAAATAGTATTGACAAAATGGGGTTAGTATTCATACAGGAAACAAGGTATTAATTGTACGTCTCTTCGTACGATTTAGAGTCCGATTATAATCACTTCCGGTTGACTACCGGAAGTATCCGACTGACTTGTTAGCACAGTACCAATCACTCTAGCACTGGTATATCGCTACTGTGACATTATCGCCAACTATATTTAGTTGTCCCTCCCATTAAGGACAACATGTGACACATGGTCAGTTATCAGTGGGGTTTCCGGGCTATATGGCCCGGCCAAAAAATGTCTGTCTATTTTTGCCCAGTCGTGGTTCTACCCTTCGGCGGAACCACGACTGGGTTATTGCTCTCTGCTCGGAAGCAGAGAGCGCCCTCTACCCGAAGGCAGAGGGGCTGACAGTGTCTTAGTTGCAGAGGCAAATGCCAACTGACATTACCGCCGACTGTATTTACTAGCCTTCCCACGCAAGGCTGGATGTGACACATGGTCATTTTATAGTGGGTATTCCCGGCCATATAGCCGGGCCAAAAAATGTCTGTCTATTTTTGCCCAGTCGTGGTTCTACCACGATTTCTCGTTCCGAGCCGACATCCAATGCACCAAAACGCACATATTGAGATTAAAAAAGAAAGTAGGTAATAAGTAGTTAATGAGAGAGAGAGAGAGAGAGAGAGAGAGAGAGAGAGAGAGGATTAAAATCCGGATTCAGAATAAGATATTAATTGGAGTAGATAGACTTAACTATCGCCCGGTTCACACTCCATCCACGTCTATTGAACAGGTGAAGAGGCTCATCCCTTGTTTCCTGTTTAGGATGTGGTTTCCGGCTTTCTTTTCTTTTTTTTTTCCTCCCAATCTTTTTTCACTTTTTTCTTTTTTCTTTTTTTTTTTGTTCTCAATTGGAGTAGATAGACTTAACTTCGCCCGGTTCACACTCCACCCACATCTTTTGAACAGGTGAACAGGCTCATCCCTTGTTTCCTGTTTAGGATGTGGTTCCTGGATTTCTTTTTTTCCAATCATTCTACTCTTAAGTAGCCCCATGCGCATCAGTGGCGTCACCGCCTTGCTTGGGGTGATATGATTAAAAAAAAAAAAAAAATGAAATGTAAGAAATAAATAAAGAAAAATATCTAAAAGAAAAGAAAGAGTCTAAGAAAAAAAAAAGAAAAAAAGAAAAGAAAAAACCGAGAACAAGGATATGACGCAGCATCGAGTATTTAAAAAACAGATAGTGACAACACTTGAGTGGATTATTCGAAAGACGATAGATTTCACTTATCCACGCGCCTATTTGTAATTTGTCCTCCCTTATTCATCAGATTCATTTAATTATCTCTCTCTGTTTTTCTCTGTTTCTCTCTGTGTGGGGAACTGGTAAGGAAATGGTGAGGCGGAGGTCAGTTGAATGAAAAATGGAAGGTGAAGGGCGCCTCCTTGTTTAGGCGCCAAGTGTCTGTTTCTTCTGCTTTGGTAGGTGAAGAGACGTAACATCGACGGGCAGCCACATGTCGACAGGAAGTGAAAAGGGTTAAATCCAGGGTTGGAGTAGTGGAAGAAGGAGAGTTGTTTGACCGGAGTTTTGGGTAGGAGGAGATTAAAAGTAAAGAGAATGGGAAAAGAGAAAGAGAGAGTGGGGATATTTGTCAATGAATTTCCATTCTGGAAGTGAAGTCATGTAAAAAAAAAAAAAAAAAAAAAAAAATTGGTGAGATGACGGGAGTAAAGAAGTGATGTTAAACAGAAACTAAACAAAATGCAATAGTTCCTCGATATCCGCGGTTAATTGGATCCGCGGTTAATTGGTTCCAAGACGCCACGCGAATACCAAAATGCGTCTTTGCTGAAATCACTTTTGAAAAAAATTAGTCAACCCCGATGCAGGGCTACCCCCCTAACACAATATATGAAACAGCTCCCCCCCCCCCACCGAATCCATTATACGTGACTACCCACTCAACCACATTTTTAATTTTTATTAGATAGTCAGTTTAGTGCCATACACGCTTGGGCGATCATGTCTCGAAAGAGACATGATTGACTGAGTAGAAGAATATCCCGCAGTAGTTTGCCATTACTTTCTGCAGTAGACTGGTTTCCAGCTATGTCTATAGAACCCACTCAGTTCTACTCTTTAATCCATAAATGGAGAAAGAGACGGATAGAACTCACTACACCCCTCCAGTATTCCCTGTGCATTTGGAACCACGGCGCAGTTTTTATAGCGAAATTCAATCTTGTCAAATAGCTGAATAGGGCTACCAAGAAGGATTTTATTGTGACACCAACACTAGATGGGTTACCTCCAGGTCCCGTCCTGTTATTTAACCCTCTAGGGCCATTCGTATCATATTTGATACAGTATTTCCCTATCAGGAAACATTTGGTTTTTCCCTATAAGGAAACATTTGGTATTCATTGACTGAGCAGTCAGTATTGCTTTCATTTGAAATTTATAAAATATTTCTCTTAAAAAATTTTTCAGGAAAATATTTCTTTCAAGGCTTGTTTTCATACTGTATCAAATATGATACGAATGGCCCTAGAGGGTTAACCGATAACTAGAGGGAAGTGACGGATTAATACCTTTCCCAAGAGTACCAGTGCTTATATGAATGCAGGGTACTCAACTGGAATTTGAACTCGGCTCATCGATTTCTCTTTCCAAGACGACCTCCACTGCACCACAACGCACATCCGTCACTAAAAGCTTACAGTGCCTGGTATTTCCAAGCGGTCACCCATCTAAGTACTGACCAGGCACACATTGCTTAACTTAGGTGATCGAACGAGAACCGGTGTATTCAACGCGATTACTAGGCAGAAAATTTTTCCAGAGTTGGTTGCCAGCCAAGGTTGTAGAACCCAATCTCTCTTGCTGGAGGGAGAAGAGACGGATTAATACCAAGATGGATTTTATTGTAATTAATTTTACAGTAACATGATTTTATGTGCTTTTAACGCTTTTCTAGTGATATTACGACTTCAATATTAGATAAAGGTAATAATCTGTCTTCCATTTATGGGTTAAATAACAGGACAGATTGGGTTCTATAGCCTTTGCTGGCAACCAGTCTATTGCAGAAAGTAATGGCAACTTACTGCGGGATAATCTTCGGCCCAGTCAGTCATGTATCTTTCGAGACATGATCGCCCAAGCGTGTATCAGGTATGACTCAAAACTGACTGACTGATAGGCGTTAGAAATTATTAGCCAATACAAGTAGACTTCACATTACGTCGGTAATTGGTTCCAGGAAAAGCGACCTAAGTCGAATTTACTTGTGTCCGACTTTACTCGTCACTAGGCTAAACTACAAATAACCATTCCCAGTTCTGTATTTTATTTATAAATGCATTTTTTATAATATATGGTCAATAAAAATCTATAAACTTACAAACAAATAATGTTTTAGTTTAGTACATAAAATAATCTAAACTTACGAATACATATTCAGTCATACTTGTAAATGTAGATGTTTACAATTTAACGATCTTGGGGTCAGCATCAAATAAGTCGAAATCACAGACTCACCGATGTTTACGTATTTCGGTCTCTAGGATTTATAACGATTATATTACCTTTACAGTAAATGTACATATTTTAATATGATTTTATATGCTTTTATTCTTATTTATTTTACAGTAACATGATTTTATGTGCTTTTAACGCTTTTCAAGTGATGTCACGACTTCAATATTTGTGGAGGGCGGGCGTAAAGTCGAATAAAATGGTTTAAGCATGATTTTTATTTTTCAATATATTTTTCATTTTGACAAACGACGTATAATCGAGAACGGCTTAACTCGAAACGACGTAACCCGGGGTATTGTGGCGGAGGGGTGCGTGTTCCTTGAACGTCGGAAGCTTGATTTTTATTTTTCAATATATTTTTCATTTTGACAAACGACGTATAATCGAGAACAGCTTAACTCGAAACGACGTAACCCGGGGTATTGTGGCGGAGGGGTGCGTGTTCCTTGAACGTCGGGAGTCACTAGTTTAGCGTAGGGATCTGGTTAATGTTTCTTGTATCCGGTCCCGTGTCCCACCCAACCGAACTCCCAGCAGCGTACAAGTTTTATGCAGTTATTTATTTATTTTTTTTAAATCACATCACCCCGGGCAAGGTGGTAAGGCCACTGGTGTGCAGGGGGCTACAAAGAGTGAAAAGATTAGAAAAGAGAAAGCCGGAAACCACATCCTAAACAGGGAACAAGGTATGAGCCTCTACACCTGTTCAATAGACGTGGGTGGAGTGTGAACCGGACGATAGTTTAGTCTATCTACTCCAATTGAGAAAAAAAAAAGAAGAAGAAAAGAGTGAAAAGATTGGAAAAGAGAAAGCCGGAAACCACATTCTAAACAAGGAACAATGGATGAGCCTCTTCACCTGTTCAATAGACGTGGGTGGAGTGTGAACCGGGCGATAGTTCTACTCCAATGAAAAAAAAAAAAAAAAAGGAAAAGTGAAAAGATTGGAAAAGAGAAAGCAGGAAACCACATCCTAAACAGGGAACAAGGGATGAGCATCTACACCTGTTCAATAGACGTGGGCCTGGTTTGACACTCTAATATTTCAAAAGAAAGAAAGAAAGAAAGAAAGAAAGAAAGAAAGAAAGAAAATTAGGAATGGAAAATGAAAAATACTTCAAAACGAAAGAAAGAAAATGGAAGAATAAAGAAAGAAAGATACTTCAAAACGAACAAAAGAAAGAAAGAAAGAAAGAAAGAAAGAAAGAAAGAAAGAAGGAAAATTAAGAATAGAGAATGAAAAATACTTCAAAACAAAAGCAAGAAAGAAAATGGAAGAATAAAGAAAGAAAGATACTTCAAAACGAACAAAAGAAAGAAAGAAAAAAAAGAAAGAAAATTAAGAATAGAGAATGAAAAACACTTCAAAACGAACAAAAGAAAGAAAGAAAAAAAAGAAAAAAAATTAAGAATAGAGAATGAAAAACACTTCAAAACAAAAGAAAGAAAGAAAATGGGAAAATAAAGAAAGAAAAATACTTTAAACGAACAAAAGAAAGAAAGAAAGACAGAAAGAAACAAAGAAAGAAAGAAAGAAATTAAGAATGGAGAATAAAAATACTTCAAAATGAAAAAAGAAGAAAGAAAATAAAATAATCGATAAGTAATTTATTTCAAACGAAAGAAAATAAAAAATAAAATGGAAGAATGAAACACAATGGAAGAATGGGGAATGAAAGATTGAAAAGAAGGAAGGAAGAAAAAAATAGAAGAATCTGTGAAGAAACATACATATAGAGAGAAAAAAATCTGAGAATCGAAAAAGAAATCTGCTTGAAAGAAATGAAAGAAAAATGAAAGAATTGCTTGAAATCTGAACTTTTATTTGCTGTTTATGTTTTTCTTTTCAACGAGAGTAGATATTGTCCGGTTCATACTCCTCCCTCGCCTTTTGAACAGAGGTAGAAGTCTATCCCTTGTTTCCTGCTTAGGATTAGGTTTCTAGTCTCTTCTATAGTGTTTTTATTAACTTTCACGCCCAGTAGACTCTTGTGCTTTAATGGCGTTATTATCTTGCTTGGAATGAATTGATTAAAATAACACATACCTGTCGTTGTGGTGCAGTGGATATCGGCTCGGAACGAGAAATCGGGGATCCGAGTTCGAATTCCATTTGAATTCATTGACTTCACTTACGTGCAAATACCCTTGGGAAAGGTATTAATCCGTCGTTTCCTTCCAATTATGGGTTAAATAACAGAACAGATTGGGTTTCTATAGCCTAGGATGGTAACCAGTCTACCGCAGAAAGCAATGGCAACCTACTGTGGGATAATCTTCTGCACAGTTAGTCATGTCTCTTTCGAGACATGATCGCCCAAGCGTGTTTCACGTATGGCATTTAAGTGACTGATTGACCTATCGGAAAAGAAGAAATGACTTCATATCTTCCCTGCTGATGCAAAATTGGAGTAGATAGACTAAACTAAACTATCGCCCGGTTCACACTCCACCTACATCTATTGAAGAGGTGAAGAGGCTCATCCCTTGTTCCCTGTTTAGGATGTGGTTTCCGGCTTTCTCTTTTCCAATCTTTTCACTTTTATTTATTTATTTATTTATTCTTCTATTGGAGTAGATAGACTAAACTATCTCCCGGTTCACACTCCACCCATGTCTATTGAACATGTGTAAAGGCTCATCCCTTGTTCCCTGTTTAGGATGTGGTTTCCGGTTTTCTTTTTTCCAATCTATTCACTTTTATGTAGCCCTCTGCACATCAGTGGCGTTACCGCCTTGCTCGGGGTGATATGATTAAAAAAAAATACTACCTCATACCCAAAATATAGACAAATCGTGGAATATGTCGGGTCATTGGCTATTCAACCGGTTTCATCACCAGGTTTTTCTGATGATCCATCCACACAAACTGCTCAGTGTTCTTTTTACTTTTGCTATGCCCTTTTACGTTGGATATGTCTTGTGAGTGTCATATTCTTCAAGCTCTCTTTCCTCAGTATGTGTTCCAGAAATTTCAGTTTTTTTTTTCTGATGCTGAGTATAATTCCTTTTTTGTTTGTATTTTACTCAAGATTTTTATTTTCTTCGTTGCTAACGCGTAAGGAATGGAAAGGAGAACAGGTTCTTTTTTATTTTTTATCGTTTTTTTATATATTGCACTGTTCTAGAAACAGAAATAAAAAAAATTCCGTATTTCAGTCAGTTAATTGCCATACGTAATACACGCTTTCTTTCGAGACAAGAATCTCTAGGCAGACGATTTTCCCGCAGTAGGTTGCCATTACTTTCTGCGGTAGATAGATTGTAAACCAAGACTATAGAACCTGCTATGTTTTGCTATTCAACTCATAGCCGGAGAGAGAAGAGATGGATTAATACCTTTCCCAAGGGTATTTGTGCGTAAATGAATGAAACAAATGTGACTGGAATTCGAACTCGGCTCTCCGATTTTCCCATTTAGAGCCGGTATCCATTACACAATACGACTTCACCGTAATCAATTATTTTGATTGTTTAAAAATGGCTAAGACGAAATATAGACAATCAACAATTATAAAGAATCCTCCAAGCCTGAAATACACATGACGTAATTTCTAATTTTGTAGTTTCTACATCTTGAGAGAGATGGAATCATTATGGCCTCTTCTTTCGTTATAAAGAAACTAGCAGTATAGCCCGGCGTTGCTCGGGTGTAATGAAAGATTAAAAACTAATCCATGGTCCTGGAGCTCAGACTCAGCCTAAAGAATATTTTTGTGTAATTTGGTGAGAATCGGATAAAAAATGTGGATTTGTATAACGGACATACAGACAGATAAACAGACACACACACAAACATATTGCCTTTTATATATATATATTATCGACTTTTTGCACTATTGTAAGTACTGCGACCGTGAAACTTCTGAATATCTTCTCTTATGTCTTTGTCTATGTGTGTATCAAATTTGATTAAAATCGGACCACTCCTTATATAACTCGATTTTTTCGATTATCGATTTTCGATATTTATCGGGGGTACCTCGACACAAGACCTAGCTAAGAACACTCGCAGACGCTTATAGTACAATTATGTAAATTTTCAAGAAAATCAGTTCAGCCGATTCGGAGTCTATAGGTAACACACACACACACACACACACACACACACACACACAAAGTTCAGTTTATAAATAAGTTTAGATTAACAAGAAAATGATCCAGACACAGTTTCAAATTTAAGTTTTAAATTATAAAGCAGTTTGAATTTCTTATTTGCCGATGCCTTTTTCCATTAGCCAATCGCCAACTCGTCTCACAGACATTCCGTCTTCAGTATTAAACCCAACGCAACGGAGTTGAATCATCGGCGCAGAGAAACGATTTCTGGGGACAGAAAATTAGATATTTCTATTTGCAAAGTGCCTCGAGCAGAACATTCTTTCCTGGGTATTAAATGTATTTCGAAATTCTATTTACAAGTCATTTTGGAACCGTGAATGAGCTAGATTGAATAAGAGGGAGGCGGTGATTGACTTAGCAATTGTCAGCTTAGGTCGGTGACTAAAGTAACACTCTAAAAACAAGGACGTCTATTTTAATGCATACGAACCAAAGCTTAAATCCCCAAAATAATTCAAATGTTTCTTAAATAATAAGTTTTTTCAATCACTTAATCTTCTTGCAGATCTTGCGAGAATTGCTGATTAACAACAACTGCTCATACCGAGCAAATTCCGGCAGTAAAGGTAAATTTTTAAAAAAAGCGCGATAAAAACAGTTGTATTCAAATATCTAAACTTATTTATAAATGGTCTGTGTGTTTGTGTGTCCCTGTGTGTGTGTCCGTTACCTATAGACTCCGAAACGGCTGACCCGATTTTCTTGAAAATTTTCACAGCTGTACTATAAGCATCTGCGAGTGTTCTTAGCTAGGTTTTGTGTCGAAGTACCCCTAATAAATATCGAAAATCGATAATCGAAAAAATCGGTTTATAGACGGAGTGGTCCGATTTTAATCAAATTTGATACACTCATAGACAAAGACATAAGAAACGATATTCAGAAGTTTCAAGGTTGCAGTTCTTACAATAGTGCAGAAAATCGATAATATATATATATAAGTGCAAGATGTCAAGATGTTTGTGTATGTGTTTATCTGCCTGTATGTCTGTATTTTTTCAGCCCTTTTTATTTTAGTTTTTGCTTCAGGTTTGGCTCTAAGTAGGTATAATTGTAGTTCTTAGTCTCAGCCATGATACCATTTACTCAGAGGACTTATTTAGCCTTCAAAATTCAGTTTACGACGAAAAAACTTATTTGATATAGATACCAGGAAATCAAATTTTTACTTACATGCATTTATATTTCTTTCAGTCTACAGTTTCGCTTTAACTGGAAACAACTATTGCTTTTTTCTTTCGTGCCAACGTCCAAAGAGTCGGAGCTCCAGGACCATGGATTAGTTTTAAAGTTTCCTTACACCCGAGCAACGCCGGGCTATATTGCTAGTCTATTATATTTGAACCCGGAGTGTGTTACCCAGTAAACTCATTGACAAGAGTGATATTCTTCAGTAGAACATCGTTTACATCCCTAACTGAGCCTGGTCGTTTTGGAGATATACGAGACAGGAAAATTTCGTTGGAAACAAAGAAAATACTACTTTTTTTTTTTTTTATATCACCCCGAGCAAGGCAGTAACGCCACTGATGTGCAGGGGGCTACGTAAGAATGAAAAGATTGGAAAAGAGAAAGCCGGAAACCACATCCTAAACAGGGAACAAGGGATGAGCCTCTATACCTGTTCAATAGACGTGGGTGGAGTGTGAACCGGGCGATAGTTTATTCTATCTACTCCAATTGAAAAAAAAAAGAAAAAGAAAAGAAAAGAGTGTAAAGACTGGAAAAGAGAAAGCCGGAAACCACATCCTAAACAGGGAACAAGGGATGAGCCTTCACAACTTCTTGGGTAGTAACTGATTTAGAATTGGTATAAGAAAGCCATTCCAAAACATCACTAAAAAGTCAAATGGCAGTAGGCAGAGACGAACCCCAAGAAAGCAACTGAACAGACCAAAAAGCACTTCAATTTTTTAAAGGCATGACTATTACAGGAGCTTTTTTTTGTAGACTCTATAAGTTGCTCATAGCTTGGGATGACATTAATGACTTTGTCTAGCGAAATTTTCCTGTCTCTTAATATTCTACTCAAATTCTGGAACGCGTCCTTCGCCATGCCAACCCGCCTTCGGATCTCTGTGTCGAACGTTCCATCTTCTGGTAGAACACTTCCCAGGTATTTAAATCTTTGTACTAGCTATATTTTAGGAGCTCAAAACGCCAATTACAGGACGAAATGTGCAACACTGAGATCCAAAGGCGTATTAGGGTGGCCAAGAACGCATTAAAAATCTGAGCAGAGTATAGAGACATAAAAAAACATTTCGTTAGAAACAAGGAAATAAGTACTTAACTGAAGTAACAGAAATGGGATTCTACAGAAGGATGCTGAGGCTAACAGGAGCAGAACATGTGGACAACGATGAGGTTTTAGAGAGAATGGAATCAAAGAGTAACCATACTTGACATCAGGAAGGGACAGTTTAAGATCTTCTCCAAGATCTCCTTCCTCATTACGTTTCCCAGAACGTTCTTGGAAAATGAAGAGATCCTTTGTTGTAGCCTTATCTATGGGTTAAATATTATGGTAGACAAAGCTTTCTAGCAATGGTAACCTATTGCGAGAAAATCTTCCACCTAGTAAGTCATGTCTTGAAAGAGACATGATTGCTCAAGCGAATATCACGTATAGAACTTGACTGAGTGAGTGAGAAAATTGGTGTAGGTATGACTTACTTGAAGCTCTATTCGACTTAGAATTGAGTGTGTTCGAACTGGACTTACTTAAATACAAAATACGTATAAGGAGCGATAATCCATACCCCACAGCCACTTTATGAAAATGATTTTTTTTGTCTGGTTAATGTTAAGATTGATTCTGAAGGATATTTTACCTGTACATCATACCAGCTCTATAATTTGCTAATTTAAATGTCAATACACGCCAAGGATATTTTTTTAATCATTTCACACTACGTCTCCTCGGCCTCACCCTGGCAGCCGACCTTAAGTGGAAGGACTACATTGAATCAATAGCTATAGCGACCACTAGCAAGAATTAGGTCATTGTTTCGGTCCGGAAAGTTTTTTCTTGTCAGAATCCATCTTGCACATATATATTATTCGACGGTGCATTGAATATTGTTGCCATATCTGATCGGGCGCTCCTGCTATTTATCTCAAGATGCTCGACAAATATCAAAGGAGGATCTTCAATGTAATCGATCCCGATCTGGTGTCTCGACTTCAGTCACTTTCTCACCGTCGATATGTGACTTCGCTCTGTCTTTTTACAAATATTTTCACGGCTTCTGTTCTGATGCTTATCTTCTTGGTCTCCGCTCTACACGAATTTATTCGTGCTACTAGATTGGGAATTAGGTCCCACAATTTCACAGTGAAAACAGTTAAATGTAACCGCCTCTTCTACTTTACCAATTTTTTCTCACACTTCCTGCCTTTAGAATTTCTTTTCGTACACTTGCTTCTCTGAGAGATACAATCTCAAAGAGTTTAAATTTAACGTCAATTGCCATCTTCTATCCCATCTGTCTCTTATCCTTTCCGCGACTCTCACACAGTATCTTGTTCCTCTTTCTTTTCGCTCTTCTTTCTTGTAACCCCCTTCGCACCAGTGGTAGTACCGCCTTGCTTGGAGTAAATTGATTAAATAACAATAACAAAATAAATAAATAAATAAATAAATAAATAAATAAAACAAGGTAACCAAGCTGGAGTTTCATAATCTGTTGGCTTTTCTACAAAGAACATGTCGCAAACTCAGGATTTCGCTAAACGTCAATAATCGGAGTGCCGGATATTCGATATATTAAAATAAAATACTGTTGGAGAACTGAACGTAATTCAATCGTTTAGAATAATCTCACAACTTTTATTGAAAGAATAAAATGTATAAAAAAAAACGACAACGTATTATTAACATATAATATTAGTTTTAAGGACCGTGAAACATAAACATAAAGAAAAGAAAATATTCCTAACCATTTTAACTTGGTTGGTTGTTTTATTTTTATGGCACATCAACCTCGGCGGGTCATTTATTGCCAACTAAATTTTTTATTGCTGGTAATACCTTTTTCTTTCAACAATTTATTGTTGTTTTTTTTATATAAGTTTTTGTGTCTAGTAATACTTTTTCCTTTTCGAGCATCAAGATTCATTGGGATTTGTTTTTAACGGCAGGGTCCCTAAGCTCAACCTTGTTATTTAACCCATAATTGGAGGGACGGGACGAATTAATACCTTTCCCAAGGGTACCAGTGCTTAATTGAATGCAGGGTATTCAACTGGAATCCGAACTCGGCTCACAGATTTCTCTTTCCGAGAGAAGATATCCACTGCACCACAACACACATGGATCACTAAACGCTTACAGAACCTGGTAATCCCAAGCGGTCACCCATCTAAGTAGTGACTAGGCTCAACATTGCTTAACTTCAGTGATTGAGAGAGAACCGGTGTATTCAATGTGATATGTCCGTAAGCACGCACATCTGTCACTAAACGCTTACAGCACCTGCTATTCCCAAGCGGTCACCCATCTATTTACTGACCAGGCTCAACGTTGCTTAACTTCAGTGATTGAGAGAGAACCGGTGTATTCAATGTGATATGGCCGTAAGCACGCACATCTGTCACTAAACGCTTACAGCACCTGCTATTCCCAAGCGGTCACCCATTTATTTACTGACCAGGTTCAACGTTGCTAAACTTCGGTGATCGAGCGAGAACTGGTGTATTCAATGTGATATGGCCGTAAGATTACCATTTTAGGGAATGATAAAAGAAAATAAATTAAGAATAATGGTTAGAACTGATTTTGCATTTCAGTTTCTGGAGATCGAAGTTGACTGGAATGCAAGAAGCAAGAAAAATTCCATAAAAAAAGAAATGTGAAAAATGAAACTCCTGCGTATGGTCCACACTCCTTAGCTGTCATTTGAACAGGAATAGATGCTTATCCCTTGTGTCTTGTTTAGAATGAGGGTTTCTTTTTAATTTCTACTTCAACTGCATACTCCTAACATATTCACCTGAAATTTGAAAGATTATTTCTTAATGAAATCTTGGTGTCTTCAAATCTTGGGTTACTGTGTCGGGCCAGGAAGTATTTTCCGCCTGAATCCATCTTGCACATATACAAATCAACCATCCGTCCGTGCATAGAATACTGCTGTCATATATGGTCAGGCGCCCCGGCTGTTCATCTCAGTGTTCTCGACAGGCTCCAAAAGAGTATGTGTAATGTGAAAGCTACCGACTTGGGGGCTCGACTCCAGCCACTTTCTCACCGGCGGGATGTGGCTTCTCTGTCTTTTCTACAAATATTTTCATGGCTTCTGCTCCGACGAACTTACGTCACTGGTGCCCCCGTCACAAGAATTTACTCGTGCAACCAGACTGACAACAAGGTCCCACCCATTCACAGATCAACCAAATGCAGCCGATAATTCTACTCCATCAGCTTCTTTTCTCGAACTTTCCGCTTGTGGAACTCACTTCCATATTCTTGCTTTTCTGACGGAATTTAAATGCAATGTCAATACCCATCTCTTATCCACTTGACTCCAGTTCTTTCTACATCACCCCGTATATTTTGTTCATTTTTTCTTTCTATCTTCCTGTCTTCACACCTGTGTTCCCATCCTTCTCTTGCTCCTTTCCCTTGACACCCCCTGTAACTGGTTCGTCTTTCTCTATTTTACACCTATCTAAACTTTTACTCTTATGTAGCCCCCTGCACATCAGTGGTGGTACTGCCTTGCTTGGGGTTGAACGATGAAAAAAAAGCTAGCTTTCCTGTAATCCCGCCTTTTTATACGCTAATACAAATTTACACAATAATCCTCTACCTTGAACGACTATTGGGTCATGTATTGCATGAAGATTAGTAAAAAAAAAGGTGGGGGGGGGCTCGAAAGTGTTACAAGTTTGTGAGAGAATAAGATAGAAAGAAAAAACGTTATTTAGAAGTGAGAAAAATAAAAGAACAGAGATTAAGAAAACAAAAGTAAACAATTTACCCTACATTTAAATTTTTGAAGATCAAAAATAACTGGAAAGAATAGGGCTGGAAGAGAGTTCTACAAGCGATATATGCCTGAGAAAAAACTGTTAGCATAGAATTTAGCCATTTCAACTATAAAATGATGATATCCCGCTGCCAATATAATATTGTGCTTAAATTCGTAAAATCGAGGTGCCAACGAATAAACCCCATCAAATATCAATTACAATGAAAATATTTATAAAAAAGACAAAATTTGCATAGGTGCAACAATACAAATGGTTCATCAATAGATGAGCATTTGCTTAAAAACGCACAATAATCTAGGTTTTATGAACAGGAAATGCTTTCATTATTGAGCCAGGCCAATTCTGAATTAAATTTGAAGGTACTGAAATCTGTTTATATTAAGTCCTACCAGTCATCTTTCTGTAAACTGAATAACTACATAGTAGACTTAATAGTAATTAGCATGTAAGTGTCATCAATTTTTTTGTTTATAGAATTTGCTCCTACGTGTTTATATTTAGTCGCTGTGCACATTTTTCGTCCTCTGATGAGAGAGGCTCGATAAGCCAGCGTAATTGTCGTGATCGTGTTTAATCGCATTGCATTACGATATTATCACTTCATGCTAATTAAATTTCTGCTACCAGTTAAAAGAGTAACAAAAATTAAATTTTCTTGTTTTTCAAATGAGATGTTTTATCCTTGGAAAAAAAAACAAAAACAAAAAAAAACACTATAATTCCTAACACTTTTATTAGTTTTCATCAAACCATTTTCATTTGAATATTAAATGTTGAAAAAAAAATGAACATAAAATCTGAAAATTATCTTAAAATAATGAATAATGAAATATTAAAACAAACAAAATGACGTGTGCTTTTATGAACAATAAATTCCAAGAATCGTTGTCAAAATTATATGGAACTAGCAGTATAGCCCGGCGTTGCTCGGGTGTAATGAAAGCTTTAAAACTAATTCCATGATCCTGGAGCTCAAACTCTTTCGACGTTGGCACGAAAGACTAAAAAGCAATAGTTGTTTTCAGTTAAAGCGAAACCATAGACTGAAAGAAAAGCGAATGGATGTGAGTCAAATTTTGATTTCTGGTATCGATATCAAATAAGTTTTTTCGTCGTAAACTGAAATTTGAAGGCTAAATAAGTTCTCTGAGTAAACGGTATCATGGCTGAGACTAAGAACTAAAACAATTATACCTACTTAGAGCCAAACCTGAAGCAAAAACTAAAATAAAAGGGCTGAAAAAATTAGAGATACAGGCAGATAAACAAACACACACACAAACATCTTGCCTTATATATATATATATATATATATATATATATTATCGATTTTCTGCACTATTGTGAGAACTTCAACCTTGAAACTTCTGAATATCGTTTTTTATGTCTTTGTCTATGAGTGTATCAAATTTGATTATCGAACCATCCTTCTATAACACGATTTTTTCGGTTATCGATTTTCGATATTTATCGGTGGTATCTCGACACAAAACCTAGCTAAGAACACTTGCAGACGCTTATAGTACAACTGTGTAAATTTTCAAGAAAATCGGTTCAGCCGATAAAGTTCCATTTATAAATAATAATGAATATGGAATATGGAATAAACAGAGTAAATGAACGTCAGCTTTCAGACAACTTAGAACAATTTTAACATAACAACGTGGAATTCATTGCTTCGAAAACTCTATGGCTGGGGACCAATTATTCTCATAGCTTGAGGCTCGTTTGCAACGGGCGTTATTCAAAACCTACCGTCATAAAACAGGCCACAAAAACCTTAATCCGATTTCAGAAATGAGATTTTTCTGGGTTAGTTAAGGACTTGAGGCAAGGAATTCCTTCGTTTCTATTTATGCCACAACAGATCGTGTTATTTTAGATGCCGGGGACAAGTCATTGTCAAGGTCATTGCTTTTTATGAGTTTATTTCACGGTCTTTTTTCGTCTTCTTGTATCAAACTTTGTATACTCCAGAAAATATTTTTTAGTTAAATAGATATAAACACATTTTTTGATTTTTTTAAATTATAAATAAGTAATAGAGGGTTAATAATTTCATTTCTCATGGCCGTGTGCAAAACATGACTATCGCCAAAAAGTATATTAAACATTATTAGACGAAGTTTTGTCAAACATTTTACAATTAATTTTGATAATCTAACCTTATTTATAAATGGAACTTTGTCTGTTTGTGTATGTGTCTGTGTGAGTGTGTGTCCGTTACCTATAGACTCCGAAACGGCTGAACCGATTTTCTTGAAAATTTACACAGTTATACTATAAGCGTCTGCGAGTGTTCTTTGCTAGGTTTTGTGTCGAGGTACCCCTAATAAATACTGAAAATCGATAATCGAAAAAATGGTGTTATAGAAGGAGTGGTCCGATTTTAATCAAATGTTATACACTCATAGACAAAGACATAAGAAACGATATTCAGAAGTTTCAAGGTTGCAGTTCTTACAATAGTGCAGAAAATCGATAATATATATATATATAAGGCAAGATGTTTGTGTGTGTGTCTGTTTATCTGTCTGTATGTCCATTATAAAGATCCACAATCTTTATCTGATTCTCACCAAACTTCACACAAATATTCTTTAGGCTGAGTCTGAGCTCCAGGACCATGGAATAGTTTTAAAGCTTTCATTACACTCGAGCAACGCCGGGCTATACTGCTAGTTATATATAATCATCTCTTAATTAATTATGATAATTATATATAGTCATATCTTATTTAATAATGATAATTATATATAGTCAGTAGTAGGTCTCCGTCGGTCAGGGTGACCATGGGTAGCATTCTAGTCGTCTGCTTGGTTGGAGCATCGGCGTTTCTGACTGTAGAAACCGAGGCGGGAGTCTCAGGCTTTGTTGCAGATGGTTGCCTTTATGTTTTGTTTCTAGTCTGTCGGAACTGTTATTTTGCTTTCTGCGAACCCACCTCTCCAAGGCAACTTGTGTTAGTTGCTCCTCCTTTGATTTAAGTTGTTGGGCCAGGGTTCCTTTCAATTTGAATCGGTTGACTGCTACTCTCTCCCTTGATTTCGTGTTGAAGCCCATAACTTTCAGATCGCGTGTTTAATCACGATACCGTGGCTGCCCAGTGGGTCTTCTTCCAGAGGCCAGCTATCCAAACAAGAGCTCTTTCGAAATGCTACCGTCTGACATGCGGTGGACATGGCATACTCATATCTTAATTAATTATGATAATTATATATGGTTAAATGGATATGGTAATCATTTTTCATTGGTAATTTTATTCTTGTTGCATAGTGTATAGAGTGCACTAGATAATTGAGAACAAATTATATAAAGAAAAACAAACCAATATACAATGTGAGACAGAAGCCGTGTACTATAGTGATAATTTATCAAAAATATAATTACACATCGAAATTTTAATTCTTTAAGTTCCTCAATGTATCTTGGATATATCTATTAACTGCCCACAGGAAAAAAAAATCGAAGGTGATCACTCAACAGGACCTCTTCAACCTAGCCATTAACTCTCATCCCTTGTTCCCTGTTTAGGATGTGGTTTCCGGTTTTTTCTTTTCCAATCATTTCACTCCTTTTTTTCTTTTCTTTTTTTTTTTCAATTGGAGTAGATAGACTAAACTATCGCCCGGTTCACACTCCACCCACGTCTATTGAACAGGGGAAGAGGCTCATCCCTTTTTCCCTGTTTAGGATGTGGTTTCGGTTTTCTCTTGTCCAATCTTTTCACTCTTACGTAGCCCCCTGCACATCAGTGGCGTTACTTCCTTGCTCGGGGTGATATGATTAAAAAATATATATCTTAATTAATTATGATAATTATATTTAGTTATTTTTAAATCATTATTTTTATAAAATCTTGGTCAAAAATATTTACCTTTTTTTTTTCTTACAGTTGCTTTTTTCAGAAAATCTGCTTCGACCAATGAAAACAAAAATGCAATAAAATTATTCCATTTTTTTAAAAAATAAATTGTTAATTGCTTTTATAAACAAATATATATTAAGGATGTCATAAAATGAAGATAAAAAAATTAAATAAATAATGAATTTTTACAAGAATTGTCTCACTTTTATTTTTAATTATAATAATTTATGAAGTTTCAAAAATGTTTTAAAATTTCTTCTAGTCATTGTCCTAATTAGGTTATAAAGTTAATAAGTGAAAACTATATTTACTAATCGAAAATTGTATTCAGATTTCTATCCTTTTAATTTAAAAAAAGATTATGCTAGTCCATTAAAAACAAATGAAAATGATTGATGACAGGGCTGTCATCACCTACTAAAAAGGTCAGCGAGTCAGACCTCCTTGATTAAGAAATATTGGTATTCAAAATTTCATGCCATGGACATGTAAATAAATTTTTTTCAAACAGGATTAGTTTAACTTTAAATTTGCTAATTTTTTCAAAATAACGTGTCAGCAATGTATATTTTATTTTTGCAAGATTTTTAAAACCGTGAATTAACTTCTGTTTACAAATGTGTGGTTCGCTAGAAAATGACTGAAAAATTGAAAAAAAAAAATTAAATCTCAAAATTTTATATTCCAGTCGATATAATTTCTATTTGAAATCCACCTGAGAATTTTGCTTACAGGAAATAATATAATTCAATCATTTAGCTTTCAATTAAGCTAAAATTTAAGCTTCAAGCAAACATTTGTTTTTGAAAATTCAATTTAAATGTTAGGTATCGAAAATGAGTGGCGGTACCTAGTAGAGCATGTTACCATTAAACCCGATTCATTCTGAATAACTGAGCTAAGAGAACCAATTAGTCAGGCAAAGCAGAAATCGTACTTTTAAACGAAACCACTCGTCATAGATTTTCCGATATTTTTCATCTCTGCACATTTTCGTATCTAAACACAACCAAGCGAATTTTAAGTAATAGATATTATATGAATCTCTCTCTCTCTCTCTCTCTCTCACACACACACACGCACACACACACAGACATACGCCCACACACAAAAACATATATATGTTTAAATACAAAGATATATATATATATATATATATATATATATATACTATCACAACTAAGCACTATACATATATTATTCAACTTTTACATTGGAACATGTAAATAACTACTACAACATTGTACATTTTGTTTCGATATTAAAACAATGTTTTTTCAAAGTCGAAATAAAATGTTCTTCTTTACGTCTATTGAATTAATTAAGATTCGAATGAACGCTAGCAATTTGTCAACCATTTTATTTGAAGCAAGAAAAATATGTACAGTAATTTTAGCAACATAGATTTCCGGTTACATTTGTTACCATAACTCACAACCCTGAACATGATCTCGAAAAGAGATTGAAAGTACTTGGGTACCTTGTGAAATGAATGAAAATAACATCTGTTAACGTTACAACTCATTTCTGATATCTTTTGATTGTAATACTCGAAATATTATCCGTGAGTATGAACGGAATTTATTAAAAATAAGCAAACGCAATGTTTGCAATTTATTTAATCTGACACACACACACACCCACACATATATATATATGTGTATTATAAATTATATTTTAGAACATCTACATAATTTATATATATATATAAATTAATGCCGACTTTTGAAAATTTAAATTCTATTTCTCTCTCTTTCTATGAGGAATCTTTCTGAAATTTCAAGCTGATATATTTTTTAATAAATATATATATATATCTATTCAAAAATTATGTCTATATCGCCGAGGTCGAGTGATTTCCATAATTCGAAATTCGACAATGTGTAAGTAAAAGGTAAATTAAACGAATCTGCTTTGGTCATTGGCCAACAGTAAAACCTTTATCTATGAGAGTCATAAATTATTTATTATTTTCTAGCTTCGAAGAATGGGGCTGCAATTTCAAAAACATTAAATGAGGGATTTACATAAATTTATTTCTCTTTGACATCATCTACTTTGAATCCATACACGGATGTCGTTTCTGTCAATAAATGCACACACTTATACGCCAGAGAACGATAGCCAATGAGCACGCCGAGCGTTTATATCCTTTTCTTTGGATGATTCATGGATCATTAATCGAAGGGGGTGCCAATATAAATTAACAAAAATAGTTTTCCTAACACACACACACAGAGCTATATATATATATATATATATATATATATATATATATATATATATATATCACGGCTTTTGCTCCGATGAACTTAGCTTTCTGGTGCCCCTCTATGTATGAATTTACTCGAGTGTGTGGGTTTCTTGAAAACTTAAGTTTATTCAAAAGTCCTGCACACACAAATGTCCACAGGCGATAGGGTGAAGGCGACGGAAACAGGTGAAGGATATCACTGGAAGTTCCTAGCTGGATCCCTACACTGTGGCGACCGGTGGGTGATGGCCGTTCTGCAAAAATACCTGAGCAATTGTGCAGTTCGTGTCCTCCATCGGTGACAAAGCAGCCCTATTTAGGGACAGCACTGCTTTCCCCATGTTGGGGAGGGGGCGATAAAAGGAGCCCCAAAAGAAATTCTTTCTCAAAACCACCCTTGACAGCGTACTGCAGCTGCCTAGGTATCCAGCACGCAGTCCCAATAATAGAAGAAGCAAAAGCTTTCATTTTGGATCTTGGAATGTCCGCACTCTACTTGACAATGATAATAAGCCAGAACGTAAGACGGCTCTTGTTGCACTTGAGCTGAAAAAGTTCGGGATTGATATTGCAACCCTTAGTGAAACGCGCCTGGCTGGCAACTCGCAACTGACTGAAGAGAAAAGCGGGTATACCTTTTTCTGGGGCGGCAAAGACCCAGAAGAGCCTCGTCATTCCGGAGTAGGATTTGCTATCAAGTCCAACCTTGCTAAGTTATTACCAACCCTTCCAAAGGGGTTTTCGGATCGCCTAATGACATTAATCCTCAATCTAGAATGCGATACCCGTGTCGTATTAATTAGTTGTTATGCTCCCACGTTAGACAGACCAGAGCTAGAGAAAAATGAATTTTACCAACAACTGAGAGAAATTGTTGCGAATATGCGACTCAAGGATAAACTTGTATTTATGGGTGATTTTAATGCTCGTGTGGGTGTGGATAGCGCATCATGGGGTGGTGATTTGGGTCATCATGGTGTTGGTCGTATGAATGATAATGGTTTTCTTTTGTTGTCACTTTGTAGGGAGTTTAATCTGTGTATTGCCAATACGGTATTCCAACAGAAAAACTCCCACAAGACTACATGGATGCACCCTCGCTCAAGGGATTGGCACTTGCTTGACTACATCATCACCAAAAGACGTGACATTAAAGACTTTCATATCACTCGTCCATTCCATACAAGTTGCTATCTTTCCGACCATGCATTGCTCCGCAGTCAAACAACGTTGCATTTACAACACAGACGAATGAAACGCTCCTCTGTCCCCAAACAAATTAATGTCCATCCATTGAAGAGCACCGGTCAACAAGCGGCACTGTCGGCCCACCTTCATCATTCATTAGATTCTGTTGAAATAACTGATGATATTGAATCTTCATGGAAATCATTACGTGACGCAATTCACACATCTGCATTGAAAGTTCTGGGCTTACCTATTCGTAAGAATCAGGACTGGTTTGATGATCAAAATGTTGAAGCACGGGATTTCATCAACGAGATGCACAAGGCTCACAAAATCTGGATTGAGAATAAGAACTCTACATTAAAGAAGAAAGAGTACAATGCATGCAAAAGCAAAATCCAGAAAACACTACGGCAGATGAAAGAGGCATGGTGGTCATCACATGCCAAGTCAGTGCAAGAAGCATTTGATAGGAAGGACTCGAAAGCCTTTTATAAATGGTATTAAGAAAGTTTTTGGGACACGAATCTGGTGCTTCTCCCATATTTGCAAGTGATGGCACACTGCTGACTGACAGAGCGGATATTTTGAATCGCTGGAAGGAGCATTTTGAACCAGTTCTAAACAATGCTTCTACAACTGACGAAGAAATAATTTCATCTATCACTGAGCGACCTGAAATTCCTGAACTCTCTTTCCTTTCAGCCGTACATGAGGTTTTTGTTGCTATCAAGCAAATTTCTTCAGGCAAAAATCTGGGAAAGACGCCTTACCTCCTGAGGTTTTTAAGTACGGTGATCAGAAACTGGCGAAGAAGCTGCATAGTCTCTTTGTAAAGATCTGGCTTACTGGAAATGTCCCTCAGGATTTCAAAGATGCACTAATTCAACACCTGTATAAAAACAAGGGCAATAGGAACATCTGCGACAATCATCGTGGCATCTCACTTTTATCAATTGCAGGGAAGATCTTGGCAAGGCTTATTCTCAACAGAATAATCAAACACCTTGTTGACGATATCAACCCCGAATCTCAGTGCGGTTTCCGTGCTGGTCGAGGTACTGTCGATATGGTCTTTTCCCTCCGCCAGGTTGCTGAGAAAGTCCGAGAGAAGAACGAGGAGCTGTATATGGTTTCATTGACCTTTCAAAGGCCTTTGACACAGTCAACCATGCAGCTCTCTGGAAGGTTTTGAAAAAGCTGGGAATACCCGACAACATGCTGAATGTAACCATGTCTTTTCATGATGGAATGAAGGCATCTGTTGTTTCAAATGGGGAGTCTTCAGAACCTTTCAATGTGACAAATGGTACCAAACAGGGTTGCGTAATAGCACCTGTGCTGCTTGCTTTGTTCTTTTCAGTTATGCTGAAGTATGCTTTTGCAGGCGTAGAATTCAAATTCAGAACAAGTGGTGGTCTCTTTAACCAGCAGCGTTTCAAAGCTAAGACCCTCATTTAACAAACTATTATTAGGGATCTTTTGTTTGCAGATGACGCTGCACTCTGTACAACATCTCAGGAGGAAGCGCAACTGCTTGTAGATAGGTTTTCCGCTGCTTGCAAGGCTTTTGGTCTGACAATCAGCATCAAGAAAACAGAGGTGATTCACCAACCTCGCCCCACACCAAAACAAGTTCTGGGTGTGAAGCAGTGGCCACCAGTATACAGCTTTCCCGATATACCAATCCGAGTAGATGGTAAAGATCTGAAATTTGTGAAAAACTTTACCTATCTTGGAAGTAAGGTTAATTGGAATGCTTCTCTTGATCATGAAATCATTAATCGAATTGCGAAAGCAACTAGTGCTTTTGGGAAACTGCGCCATCGGTTGTCGGATGAGAGGGGGATTAGCCTAAGGACTAAAGTACTTGTGTATAAATCAGTTGTGCTAACTACGCTGCTTTATGGATCGGAATCATGGACAGTAATGTTCTGGCTGATTATCATTGTCAAGTAGAGTGCGGACATTCCAAGATCCAAAATGAAAGCTTTTGCTTCTTCTATTATTGGGACTGCGTGCTGGATACCTAGGCAGCTGCAGTACGATGTCAAGGGTGGTTTTGTTTAGGGCTCCTTTTATATATATACGCAAATAAATACCCAACGGCCTACATAATAATAAAGAAGACACACACACACACACACACACACACACACATATATATATATATATATATATATATATATATTTCAGATTAAATAAATGTATAGTGTTTTTTAGTAACACAGATTTGCGGTTATTTTTTGTTACTATAAAAAATGTGTACTTTACTATTTTTGTTTTTTTTATATAATAGTATTATTTTAATGTAAGAGTATAATATTTTTATCATTATTGTTATCATGTGTATTTTATTTTATTGTTTTTAAAATTATCATTATTTTCATATTTTTTACTAATCACAATCACATCCAGAAGCTTGATGTCTTCCACAAAAATTGCCTTAGAACAATTTGTGGTTTCACCCTAAACAATCGGATGTCTAATGTGGACTTATTCATGCGCTGCAGTATTAGCGGAATTGAGAGCTTTTTGATGCAATCACAGCTGCGTTGGGCAGGACATGTCTTACGTATGGAAGATGACCGGATACTAAAGCAAGTGTTGTACGGTGAGCTTAGCAATGGACGGCGGAATGTGGGTAGACCTCTGCTTCGCTTTAAGGATAAGCTGAAAATGAATTTGACATGTACAAATATTCCTCACCTTGAGTTTGAACGAATTGCCTCTCAGCGAATTGAATGGAGATCCGCCTGCCAGGAGGGGCACTAAGCAGTTCTCTGAGACTGAGACTGACAAACTGCGCGTAAGATGTGAGAGAACCAAAGCATCTGCAAGTGTCCTCAGCCGATCATTCGTGCAATCTCCCTTCTTGCCTCCATTGTGGTCTTGTTTGTAAATCTCTCGCAGGACTCAAATGCCATTTACGATTGAGTAAGTGCGGATATGCTACATCAAATTAAACGGTTGTCTAGACCTCAAACGTCGTGATCGACGGGAGAGTCCATCATATATATATATATATATATATATATATATATATATGTTATAATTTATGTATAAATAATATTATTAGCTCTACTTTTGTATTGAGTACTTTTTTAAAAATAGTGTTTCTATGGACAAGGAATATTATTCCAACAATACTTGGATATATATATATATATCACGGCTTTTGCTCCGATGAACTTAGCTTTCTGGTGCCCCCCTATGTATGAATTTACTCGAGCCACAAGGTTAGCAAGTAGGTCCCACCCTTTTACTGTGAAACCAATAAAATGTAAACGCAAATTCTATTCCATCAGCTTCTTTTCTCGCACTTACCGCATGTGGAATTCCCTTCCATTTACTTGCTTCCCTGACAGCTACAATCTCCAAGAATTTAAATGTAAAATCAATAGTCATCTCCTGTCTCAATATCCTACATCCCCTCTCTCATGCTTCTTTCTCCGTTCACTCCACTCTCATCAGTATTTTCATCCTTCTCAAACCCACTTCTTGACACCCCTTTATAACCTGTCCCTCTTTCTCATAACTTTCCTCCTATGTAACCCCCTGCACAACAGTGGCAGTAAAATGCCTTGCTTGGGGCGATATGATTATAAAAAGAAAAAAAATATTACATATAAAAAATTTAATAAATTGGATGGCCATTTTGACGAGTAAATTTAACATCTGTCTCATCAGCGAGTTGTTCTCGGGTGTTTGTAATGATGGAGGATGTACATTCTGGTGCAGGTGATATCGATTCAGAACGACAAATCGGTGAGCCTTGAAAAAAGGTATTAATTCGCCTCTTCCCTTCAGTTATGAGTTAAATAATAGGGCAGATTGGGTTCTATAGACTTGGCTGGCAACCAGTCTACTGCAAAAATCTACTAAGGAGTAATCTTCTGCCCAGTCAGTCATGTCTCTTTCGAGACATGATCGTTCAAGCGTTTATCACGTCTGGCACTTAACTGAACTGTTCTCGTTCATGAGACTGATGTTAAATTTACTCGTCTCATTGGACATCTGATTTATGAAAATTTGAATTTTTTATGTAATCTATATCGGCTCTGTAAATAAATAAATTTAATTATATTGAACTCTATGGCTGAATCAGTGTTAATATTTAATATTAATAAGATCCTTTGGGACTTACCTCCCAGCCGTCATTTTCTAATTTATGAGAACTATATATATATAATTACGCTCTCTCTCTCTCTCTGTCTGTCTGTCTCTCTCTCTCTCTCTCTCTCTCTCTCACACACACACACACACACACACACACACACACACACACACACACATATATATATTTATATATACAAATATGAAATTACAAGACTTAGGAATTTCATCTAAAAATATTTCTGAGGAACATTGGTTTAAGAAATATTTGCCTAAGGAATATTGGCCTTAATGGAACCTGTCTAGGGACATTTATTTTAGGTATCACACGTTTAGGGACCTTGGTTAATAGAATACCCGTTTAAGGACCACTGTTCTGTAAAAATATAGTTTTTATACTTTATTCATTTCACAATTACTTAATTTTATTGATAGTCACTAAATTACAGAATAATATTTTAAAATTAAGACATATTAATTACTGATGATACATTTGGTTTATTTTATTTTTTAATTTTTTTTTAATCATGTTACCCCAAGCAAAGCATTCCACTGCCACAATAGCGCAGGGGGTTACACAGGGCGATAGACGAGTTAGGATGTACATAGGGGAAGAATTGTGGAGAATGGGAGGGTTAGTGTGTTAGGAGGTGTCTATTGACCTTACATTTAAACTCCTGGAGGTTATAGCCGTCGGAAAAGCAAGCATGCAGAAGGGAATTCCACAGGCCGGAAGTGCGAGAAAAGAAGCTATTTGACTAGAAATTGCGGTTACATTTCATCGGTTTCACTGTAAAAGGGTGGGACCTAATTGCCAATCTAGTATCTCGTGCGAACTCACACCTAGGGGGCACCAGTGATTTAAGTTCATCAGAGCAGAAGCCATGAAAGTATTTGTAGAAGAGGCACAGGGAAGCCACGTCATGCCGGTGAGAGAGTGACTGCAGGCGGTCAGCTAAGTCGGTATCAATCACATTACAGATTCTTCGCTGTATTTTGTCAAGAAGCCCGAGGAGAATAGCAGGAGCACCCGACCAGATGTGGCAACAGTATTCAAAACACGGGCGGATGGCAGATTTGTATAAGTGCAGGATAGATTCAGGCGGAAAGAATTTCCGGGCCCTGCACAGAGAGCCAACTTTCATGGCAGCGGATTTAGCAATGGATTCGACGTTATAAACACTTATTAGCATCCGTACTCTCTATATTAATACCCACATTAAACCATAATTCTGGAGAGAAATATGTCTTTGTCGTATATTCTTTAGACCAATATTCTTAGACGATTGTTCTAGATCCCAAAATTACACGTTCACATCCTCATATATATATATATATATATATATATATATATATATATATATATATATATATATATGCTTTCACACACTGATTGAGCAATCTGGAAAAGTGGGAGTCTTTGTAAACAGTAGCTACCCCGGCATATACGCATCGCTCATTCGATAATGAATTGGAGCACTCTAGCTATTGAGCGTGTTTATACACGCTAAAAAGCCTGCCTTCTTCTGCCGGACGCTCGTGGCCTAGGGGTAGAATCGCCGACTGACGCCGATTCGGGCGGGTTTCAATCCTGGGTTAGGGAGCGAACGGAGTCTAAGCCGTACTGATGAGCTGTAATACAGCGAAACAGATCTGTCTGCGGATGACTATAGTATATATATATATATATATATGCATATATGTGTGTGTGTGTGTGTGTGTGTGTGTGTATTGTTAAATATATTCTGATCAGAGTACAATTAAACAATATTTCTCAGAAAAACATAACCATGTAGGTAATATCAGACAGATTTTAGTCAACAATACAATAATCCTCTCTCATGCACACAGTAAAAAGAAGATTCAGATACTGGAGGCCATCTACATTAAATCCAAACAACCCACACTTAACAAAATCATGTTTAAATCTGGTCATAACACATTACATTGCATTTGAATATATGGTTCTGTTGTCATTTCGCGCTATCACGCGGTGTGACGTCATGGAACCGCATTGCAAATTTGCGAACTGTGTTTGTTATTTTTGGTAACTATTGCCGTTGTTTAGCGGAGTTTTATGTCAACACAAGATAAAATCGTCGCTGATGGTGGATTTTTTTGTGTTATCGTCCTTATAACCTCTCTGAGCTTAGAACCAACTTAATAAAAAATTATCCAAATTTTGGAGAATTTTTGTCTTTATTTTCAACTGAAATTAAAGCCAAAATACGACGTTTAGAACGGCTCATGATTAAACATAATAGACATTCATTGTCTCTTATATTTTACAGTATATATTTAGAAACTTATGTGTGGTGAGTTTGATGCTTCTAGCAATATTCAGTCGAAGCATCTTCTTCTTCTTCTTTGTGCCCTGTCCTTTCCCCGTCTCCCTATGCCTGGTGGCTCTTAGTATGTTTTCTCCTTATCATATCTCGCAACCCCCGTTCCATCATATACCTGATCAGGCCCTTCAAATATGTTATCCGCTACCTTCCTCTGTCTTTTTTTTTGTCATTATTCCTTTAGCTGGGTCTAAATGTAGGTTATTGCAGGATGAAAGGAAGCTTAAGAATATATATATATATATATATATATATATATATATTTAATCATATCACCCCGAGCAAGGCGGTAACGCCACTGATGTGCAGGGGGCTACGTAAGAGTGAAAAGCCGGAAACCACATCCTAAACAAGGAAACAAGGGATGAGCCTCTACACCTGTTCAATAGACGTGGGTGGAGTGTCAAACCGGGCGATAGTTTAGTCTATCTACTCCAATTGAAAAAAATAAAAAAGAAAAGAGTGAAAAGGTTGGAAAAGAGAAAGCCGGAGACCATATCCTAAACAGGGAACAAGGGGTTATTATTGATTATATATATATATTGATTATATATATATATATATATATTATTGATTATGACTTTAGACATGTAAAAACTACAAGCTACGAATTAATTAGTTAATTAATCGGATATTTTTATGTTCATTATTTAGTGGGCAGATTGAAGCACAGTAAATTATTTTCAAATTTTGAAATCGCTAAATCTTCTTGTTTCTCCTATAAACTTCGTCAGAACTTGGTACTGAGTAGGAGTTTGTGAACATTTTATGTCTGAAATTGACTTGGATGCATCACGAATACAATTGATATATGATCAGAATTTTAAAAATATAAATTGTTATGAAAATAGATATCAGGGGAAATTAAATAACAGTAAGAATTATAATTTTAAATGAAAATTCTAAAAAAATTAAAATTAAACATAAATAAAAAATAAAAAATATTATAAATTCTAAAAAAATTAAAATTAAACATAAATAAAAAATAATAAAAATTAAAAATTCTAAAAAATTAAAATTAAACATAAATAAAAAAATAATAAAAATTAAATTCTAGATAAAAATAATTTAAAAAAATCAAAAGAAAAAAGAAAAAGAGAACGAAATCAACTTGGACGATATCGCCCACCGCTGGGCGATTTCAAGTGTTGGTTCAGTAATGAGCAACTGGTCAGAACATGGTGAACGATGTAGGAATTTGCGTATTAAAAATTCCATTTTAAGATATGCTACCGAAAAAAAATGTGCATTGTGGCGCAGTGGATATCGACCCGGAACGAGAAATCTGAGAGCCGAGTTCGAATTCCAGTTGAATTCCTTGCATTCACTTACGCGCAAATACCCTTGGGAAAGGTATAAATCCGTCTATTCCTTCCAGTTATGGGTTAAATAACAGGACAGATTGGGTTCTATAGCCTTGGTTGGCAACCAGTCTACCGGAGAAAGCAATGGCAACATACTGGGGGATAATCTTCTGCCCAGTCAGTCATGTCTCTTGCTAGACATGATCGCCCAAGCGTGTATCACGTATGGCACTTGACTGACTGACTGACCGAAAAAAATATTCAAATGTATTAAGCAAATAACATACATATAAAAAAGTAAAAAAGAAAAATAGGGGGCTAAATATAAATATCAAAGATCACATTCATTTCTAGATAAGAAAAAATAAATCCACAAACAAGAAATATTTTGTTAGTTTTCAGAAGAGACGTTAACATTAAAATATCTTTTCATTATTAGACATAACAAAAAAATTATTCACAGAAAGGTCATTAGTTACAGTAAATAATTTTTAATTGTATAATTACGAACAAAAATTATTTATTGGAGTAGATAGTCTAAACTATCGCCCGGTTCACACTCCACCCACGTCTATTGAACAGGTGAAGAGGCTCATCCCTTGTTTCCTGTTTAGGTTGTGGTTTCCGGCTTTCTTTTCCAATCTTCTCACTTTTTTTTTTCAATTGGAGTAGATAGACGAAACTATCGCCCGGTTCACACTCCACCCACGTCTATTGAACAGGTGAAGAGGCTCATCCCTTTTTTCCTCTTTAGGTTGTGGTTTCCGGCTTTCTCTTTTCCAATCTTCTCACTTTTTTTTTTCAATTGGAGTAGATAGACGAAACTATCGCCCGGTTCACACTCCACCCACGTCTATTGAACAGATGAAGAGGCTCATCCCTTGTTTCCTATTTAGGTTGTGGTTTCCGGCTTTCTCTTTTCCAATCTTCTCACTTTTTTTTCAATTGGAGTAGATAGACGAAACTATCGCCCGGTTCACACTCCACCCACGTCTATTGAACAGATGAAGAGGCTCATCCCTTGTTTCCTATTTAGGTTGTGGTTTCCGGCTTTCTCTTTTCCAATCTTCTCACTTTTTTTTTTCAATTGGAGTAGATAGACTAAACCATCGCCCGGTTCACACTCCACCCACGTCTATTGAACAGATGAAGAGGCTCATCCCTTGTTTCCTATTTAGGTTGTGGTTTCCGGCTTTCTCTTTTCCAATCTTCTCACTTTTTTTTTTCAATTGGAGTAGATAGACTAAACCATCGCCCGGTTCACACTCCACCCACGTCTATTGAACAGATGAAGAGGCTCATCCCTTGTTTCCTATTTAGGTTGTGGTTTCCGGCTTTCTCTTTTCCAATCTTCTCACTTTTTTTTTCAATTGGAGTAGATAGACTAAACCATCGCCCGGTTCACACTCCACCCACGTCTATTGAACAGATGAAGAGGCTCATCCCTTGTTTCCTATTTAGGTTGTGGTTTCCGGCTTTCTCTTTTCCAATCTTCTCACTTTTTTTTTTCAATTGGAGTAGATAGACTAAACCATCGCCCGGTTCACACTCCACCCACGTCTATTGAACAGATGAAGAGGCTCATCCCTTGTTTCCTATTTAGGTTGTGGTTTCCGGCTTTCTCTTTTCCAATCTTCTCACTTTTTTTTTTCAATTGGAGTAGATAGACTAAACCATCGCCCGGTTCACACTCCACCCACGTCTATTGAACAGATGAAGAGGCTCATCCCTTGTTTCCTATTTAGGTTGTGGTTTCCGGCTTTCTCTTTTCCAATCTTCTCACTTTTTTTTTTCAATTGGAGTAGATAGACGAAACTATCGCCCGGTTCACACTCCACCCACGTCTACTGAACAGGTGAAGAGGCTCATCCCTTGTTTCCTCTTTAGGTTGTGGTTTTCGGTTTTTCTCTTTTCCAATCTTTTCACTCTTACCTAGCCCCCTGCGCATCAGTGGCGTTTTCGCCTTGCTTGGGGTGATATGATTAAAAAAAAAAATTATTTGTCAACACTTAACCATAAAAATAAATTATATAGAGAGTTTTCAATGATCAAGTTTTTATACACTTTTTCTTTCATACGGTAAAGGATTCGCATAATTCATGTTATTTGTTACCTCCCTTTGATATTTTTTATTACATCGTAAACCATTTTACGAACTAGTAACAAACTTTTACGAAATCATTTTTCCATATTTTAATATTTACTCTACAGGTGAGCGATGTTAAATTTTTCTTTGTGAAAGATAGGTGATGTCGACAAAAACTTTGTGAAAACTTTGTTTAAATGTACCCACACTTGTACATGGTTTTTATAATTAGATTTAAACCCTACATTAACGCAAGTGAAAATTTTGTCCTAAAATATGGCGAGTTATATCGGCAAACCTATATAATCAATATTCAAGATTGTGAATTGTTCATACAACAAAGGGTTTTTATCTTTGTTTCAAACAGCTTGACTCCAGTATCTCCAGTAACGACTTGGCCTGTTCTTTTTTATGAATTTGTGTACTGAATCGTTTTTTTATGCTGTCTAGGTAAACTAGGGCGTTTACTGAGAAGGCACGTGTTTTACCTTTTGGCTTTTATTTCTTTCCTTTTTTTTTTCTTGTTCATTATTATTTCTGATTCAAGATGTTAGGTTCTCTGGCAAGGTCTCCTGTTAGTTACACCAACAAAGTTTTTTTTTAATTTTTATAGTTGCCCTTTATCTAACAAGCGTTTGATAAAATCCCTTGTGTATATGTGTTCTATCTCATAAGCAGAAAATTCAAAGGGTTACTATAATTTATGTTGGGAGTACAATGAACCAATTAAAAATCGTTTCTATAATCATCTTTTACTAAAACGGACAAACGAAATATGACTTTGCTTTCAAATATTTTTAGAAGTTAAAAGAGGATAATAAAACACCTAAAGTTAAATGAAAATTTTTCAAACAAGATAGAATCTCTAAGGTCGGTAAATGAACCATGCTTCCACTATCTGCAATAGTAAATGCAAATTATGAAGTTTCAAATAGTGACTTAATATTAAACCAAATATATCTAACTACAGCAAATTGTAAACATGTTGAAGTATTAACTTTAAAATCCTGCTAAAATCCTCTAACTTAGAATCACTTATTATGTTATATTATTTTTTTATTTAGATTATATGATCATTTGTGATCTGTTCTAGTTTTGATGTTAATATTGGAAGCGATAATTACTGATAGCATGTTTCGCCATGTATTAGTTTTTATATTTAATTTTATTTCTCTTAATGTACTAATAGTAGTTTCTAATTATATATATATATATATATATATATATATATATATATATATATATATGGGCGCGTATAATGATAATACACACGTTAAAAAGTCTGACTTCTACCGAACGTCCATAGACCAGAGGTAGATTCGCTGACTGACGCCAATTCGGTCGGGTGTCAAACCTGGGTTAAAAAGCAATCGGAGTCTAACCGTACTGATGAGCTGTGATACAGTGAAACAGATCTGTCTGCGGATGACATATATATATATATATATATATATATAATCGCTCATTCAGTGAAATGAATTAGAGCGCTCGAGCTATTAAGCGCGAATATTGATATGCGCTTAAAAGTCTGCCTATAGCTCAGGGGTAGAGTCGCCGACTGACGCCATTTCGGTCGGGTCTCAATCCTGAGTAAAAAAGCGTCTAACCGTTTTGATGAGCTGTGATACGGCGAAACAGATCTGTCTGCGGATGACAATATATGTGTATGTATGTATATATATATATATGTGTGTGTGTGTGTGTGTGTGTGTGTGTGTGTGTGTAGTTATTTAAAATTATTTTTATTGTAATTTATAATCTTAAATCGGTTTAATTATGTTTTTATATTACTTTTTATATATCCTTTATTTTACGTTCTATGATATTTTTTTTTGTTTAAGTTTCTGGTTTTTTAAAAGAGCCGTCACATTTGGACTGTAGCATTGTAACTTACTATTACTTAACTCTTAACTTACTGTTACTTAACTCAATTCCGTTCTAATTTGAATTCTAATCTTTAGCATTATTTTTAAAAATATTTTCCACGCTACATGGGGGTTTGCCCCATTCTTTATTTTAATTTTCAGGCATAGTTGGCTAGATTGGTGCTTATTTTAAGTTTTTCTAGTTTGAATGTTGACTTGTAGTTATTCCATCGTGTTTTAAAATAACAAATAAAATATAATCACAAGTCAACATTTAAACTACAAGACTCTGTACCATGCTGCACAGACAGGAGAACACAGCAATAGATGTGAGACAATTTCTGCGCACACATCACCCCTTACATCTGGCCACACTTAACTCCTCAGACTGCACCCCATTGATTATTATGTGAGCAAGTGTTGAGCGAGTGACCAACAGAACTCCTTGTAACGCCATGAACGCAAGGCATTATACGGCATTTACCAACTTAAAAAACAGAGACTGTCTAGATGAGTTGCAAGAGATTCCGAATAAACCCGGAGGCGGTGGTTGAAATCAATGGCGATTTTTATTGAATAGATTTACTCTTTAGTATTTCGAGATATTTTTGTGTAATTTCAGTAAACATATCTGTTAGTATTATCTTAATTTTTCAGAAATTTATATGACAATTTATCCATCGCACCCCTCATATTGTCTTTTCAGAAATTAATTTAAGCTAAATGTTTATCCAAGTTTTCAGAATGGGTTGAAAGCAAAGGATTTATCGGGTTTTTTTTTCCTGTTTCTCGTTCCCATTATCCGTCCTGTGTGTATCAAATTCTCCAATCCTTTCTTCTTCATTACTTGTCCCAGAAACTTCAGCTGTCTCTTCCTGATGTTAAGTATGATCGTGGCTATAGATTAGGCACAAGGCCATAGTAAAGTGCATCCAGTAAATATTGTGTGCAAACTTTTCAAGCAAGAAAGCTGTGTATTCAAAATCTTAACGTTTTTTTTTGCTTCCAGTGTGTGTATGCATCTGTGCAAACGTTCGCGTATGAATCTGTGTGCGTGCTTGTACATTTTTCATTTTGCCTGCGTGTGTTTGTTGCTAAGCAATTCAAATATAAACGCAATTGACAGGTTTTTTAGGTTTTTGCTCTTCATTTTCTTTTCTTTATTTCTTATTTTTTTGTTGTTTTGAAAATCTGTCAGATTAAGCCGAGTTTGAACCCACATAGATCAGAGCTTCGATACCAACACGCCTTCTCTTCCTCTTTCCCTCGCCTAGCGGTGCACCATTGCCCTACTGAAACAGTGAGACGCTGACTCATAGCGTAAAACCCCCCAAATTCCGTTCTCAGCTCCTCCTCTCCTTCTTCCCCTCATCGGCTTCCAACGTCAACCCTCCCCCCCGACATCCTCACTTTATTATTTGCTTCTTTTCTCTTTTATTTAATCGTCTTTTTTCCTTACCACCCCCGCATTTATTTTCTTTTACCTCTTTTTCTCCGATTATAATTTCTGTTGACTTCCCTCATCTTTTCGACCCATATTTTTCCAATTCGTAAACTGTCAATTTTAGCTAAAAGGTCACAGTGATGTGACCTAGTACAGTCGACCAAAATAAATCGATTTCTTATTGACGATTACTTCTTCTATTAGACGTATCCTTTCAGAACTTCAGGAGATCATGGCTCTCCACAACTTTCTGTTTTTGTATCTCTAAGTATCTGTTCCGAATTGGCTGCCTCTTATCCTCTTTCTTCTGAAAGAACGGGAAGCTATTTTCTAAAAATTTAGTTTTTTAGTTAAAATTCTTTTCCATTTTTTTAATTAAAAAACGACAAGCTATTTTCTTTTGGCTCCCTTGCCTTCAGTAGGACTTTCGAGTTTTAAACTTTCACAGCCTTTTTCTCATTTTTGTACTGGAAATTTCAGCCGTTTCATCCTGATTTCTGAAGCTTCCTCATTATCCACATTTTTTAAACATACTTCGGAAGAGCCACATCCCTGTCGCTTCAAGTTTCTTTTCTTTTTGTGAGGGATTGTTCAGCATTCATTGCCATTTTTTTTTAATTCATTTCTAATTTTATTCAATTATTCAAAAATATTCCTTTCACCAGGCCCAAGAGAAAATCTAGGTAGAGAATCACAGAGTAAGAAGGCAGAGGTACTGTTTCTATGGGCAGGGTTAGGGAAGATAATATTGACCCTCAATCTGAGCAAGTTAAGATTGTAGTGATCATAGAAGTATCCCCTCGGGAGTAAGTTTTACAAAACAGCGGTTCGTGGGAACAAGCTGTTCGAGTGGAATTTACCGCGGAGCTGAAGGAGACTGCGACCAGCATTAAATTTGTTTTTCATTTATTTTTACTTTTTTCAGCGCAGTCTTATTGGTTATTATATAAAGTTTCCGATTAAAAAATCAATAATAAATAAAAAATAAATAAAAAGTAAATAATAAATAAATAATAAATAAATAACAAATAAATAAATAATAAATTAAAAAAAAAGATAAATAAAAAAAAATGAAAAAAAACATAAAAAAAATAAAAATGAAAAACATTCAATATTTAAACAATTTTAGAGGAGGCTCAGTTTCTCATACAACGTTATAGTAAATCGATCCTCCATTTTGGAAACACTCGCGTTGGGGTCGCTTTGTTTTGTTTTGTGGTTTTTTTCTTTTTTTTTTGGAGGGGGGACGAGTTGTTGCTCTTGTTTTTGTCTTTTTCAAGTTTTTTTCAGTTCTTACGATGACATCTTCCTTGGAAACTCCAAGAATGGCTTTATTCAAAAAATTCACAAAGGATTCAGTTGTTAAATATGCGCAACGAAAAAAGTTAATTGCCCAGGATCGATTTACTATAAGGTTGTATGAAAAACTGAGCCCCATCCATAAAATTTTTTAAATGTTGAAATTTTTACAATTTTTTTTTTTTTTGTCAATTGAAAAGTTTAGGGTTTTATCGATAACATTACACAAAAAAAAAAAATTGATAATCAACAAATTTACAGGTGGTGGTAATGTCGTACTGGAGAGTGGTTCCAAAACAGAGGATCGATTTACTATAATTTTGTATGAAAAACTGAGCACCCCCCAAAACTGTTTAAATATTTAAATTTTTCCAAATTTTTTGTCAATCGGAAAGTTTAAGGTATAATCAATAAGATTGCACTGAAAAAAGAAAAGACAAAGAAAAAATGAAAAACAACAAATTTAAAGGTGGTGGTAGTCTTCTTCACGTCCGCTGAATTTACATATCACCAGTGGAATAAAAAGGAAAAGAGAGTGGTTCGCTACATTGCGCGTGGCAGGGAGGGTCTTTGTTGTGAATGTTAAAACTGATGCAAATAAGGGATACACTGACGAAGAATAATAATACAAGATTATATTTGATATATACACTACCGGCCATAATTATTAAGTCACCACATTTTTTTTAAAGAAATGATGCATTTCATACTGTTTTTAGTATTTATTTCCAAGTGGATAATTCTAAATGAAAATAGAATGGTTCTTTTGTTAATAGTGCACAATAACATGTGAATGAAATGAAATATTTTGGTGTCCATTTTTGTGTTCTCTTCCCCATGCTAGTCTTTTCTTCTTATTGGCTGGCCGAAGCAAAGGATTCCTGTTTGCCTTGTAAAATGTTGCAAAGTAATAATAACAAAAGAACCATTCTATTTTCATTTAGAATTATCCACTTGGCAATAAATACTAAAAATAGTATGAACTACATCTTTTCTTTAAAAAAAAACATGGGCGGCCTAATAATTATGGCCGGTAGTGTGTGTGTGTGGAAATAGCGATAAAGCAGAGAGAGGCTTGCACCTTTTGGTTTGTGCTAAAGCGGTTGTAGGGTGGAAAATAATTCATCACCCACAAGGACGCGTTGACTCTATTTTGGAAATGAAATTTAACAAGAGTAGATACAATTTCAACCATCATCCGGCTTATTTTTTAAATATGATGATCAAAAAAGTGTAAACGATGAGTAAAAACAAAGAGTATCCACAACACAAACAAAACAATTTATTTTAATTTGTAATAAAAAAAATTAAAATTCCTTTAAAAATTTATATTTAATATTTATTATTCTTATATTTCTTTTTCTTTTTTTTTAATCTTTTCCTTTTCTTCAACAAACCACGCACAAGACACTAACTAATAATTGAGGTAGGTGATTGTTTCGTTCACCACAGGAGGTTGATGAAGAGTGAATAGTTTACAACAATGTAGAAGTTAAGGAATCATCGAACAAGCGAAATAAACCGAGATAAAGTGAAACTGTGTCTGTGGTTGGATTGGGTGGTCATTTTTACGAACAAACTCCTTTAAAAGAACGAAAGGATTTTTTTTTGTTTTTTTTTTAATCATATCACCCCGAGCAAGGCGGTAACGCCATTGATGTGCAGGGGGCTACGTAAGAGTGAAAAGACTGGAAAAGAGAAAACCGGAAACCACATCCTAAACAGGAAACAAGGGATGAGCCTCTACATCTGTTCAATAGACATGGGTGGAGTGTGAACCGGGCGATAGTTTAGGCTATCTACTCCAATTACCGGTTGTAACAAACACTTCTCTCAAATTAAAGAGATCAAAATGCGTGAAGAGAAACAGCGGAATATTTTAAATTCGTGCCTGGAGCTTACGTTTGTTTGGTGAATAGGCAGAATATACTGATAAGGGTCCACTTATTCGCTATATTCAGATGATATGGCAACCTGGATATGCTGGCAAAAATTGTCGGTTCCCTGTTTTAGCCTCATTAAGTACCTGGCTCCCCCTACTAGGATCTACTTTTACAAGAGTCAGTTCAGAATCAATATAGAGTCAGTCAGGTAAGTGCTGTACGTGATACACGCTTGGGTAATTATGTCTTTTTAGATCCATGACTGACAAGGCAGAAGATTTTACTGCAGTAAGTTGCCGTTTCATTTTGTAGTAGACTAGCTTCCAACCAAGACTATAGAACATAACCTGTCGTGGTATTTAACCTATAGCTAGAAGAAGATTGATATTTTTCCAAGGGTTTTTGCGTGTAAGTGAATGCAACGAATTCAACTGGAATTCGAAGTCGGCTCTACCGATTTCTCGTCCACAGCCGATATCCGCTGCACCATAGCACACATAACGTATATAGAATACTGATGCCATATATGACCTACCCAAATTTCATACTCTACTCTCAAAATGTGTCTCCGTGTCCTTGTGGGTGACAAATCATTTCCCACCCTTTTCACGCAGATAAAACATCCCAAACCTCTAATCGCTATTTCTATGGAGAGTGCTCGGACGAACTGCATTCCTCAGTCCACCAGTTCTAACCTTCACGATTAAGAGCCGCCATGTCACGCACATTGTAGCGGCCTACCCTCGTTCTTTTCGTATTTCATCGGTGAGATGTAAGTTACACGCGAACAGCTTCTTTCCACAATGTGTTGCTTTCCAAGAGGAAGCTTTTCCGATCCCTTCTTAAGCTGTCCAAATTTGATGTTAACCGTTACCTTCCGCACATACCCACATAAACCCTGTGTCTTTCTCTGTAATTCTCTACCTTGAGAGACACCCAAGCCTTATAAAGAATGATCATCTCTGTAAAAGAATATTTATAAAATTCTCTTTATGAAAAAAATAGCAGTATAGCTCGGCGTTGATCGGGTGTAATGAAAGCTTTAAAACTAATCCATGGTCCTGGAGCTCAAACTCTTTGGACGTTGGCACGAAAGACTAAAATGCAATATTTGTGTCCAGTTAAAGCGAAACCGTAGACTGAAAGAAAAATGTATGGATGTAAGTCAAGTTTTGATTTCCTAATTAGAGTAAAACTCGAAGCAAAAACTGAAGTAAAAGGGGTGAAAAAATACAGACATACAGGCAGATAAACAGACACACACACAAACATCTTGCCTTTTATATATATATATATATATATATATATATATATATATGTGTGTGTGTGTGTGTGTGTTATCGATTTTCTTCACTATTTTAAGAACTGCAACCTTGAAACTTCTGAATATCGTTTCTTATGTCGTTGTTTATGAGTGTATCAAATCTGATTAAAATTGGACCAATCCTTCTATAACCCGATTTTTTCGATTATCGATTTTCGATTTTTATCGGGAGTACCTCGACACAAAACCTAGCTAAGAACACTTGCAGACGCCTATAGTACAACTGTGTAAATTTTGAAGAAAATCGGTTCTGCCGTTTCGGAGTGTATAGGTAACGGACACACACACACACAGACACACACACAAAGTTCCATTTATTATATAAGTTTAGATAAATTGTTGTAAAACGACAGAAGCACGTTGTAAATATCAAAATTTCTGAGAATAATAAAAATTCCTGACAGCGAGTAACAGATCACAACGGGAAATATATGGCTCTCAACAAATCTCTATCTTTTGTAGCTCTTAATAAGTTTTGTCTTTTCTCCTAAATCTTCTTACTTCATTCAGGTGCTCAAACTTACTAGGGAGGTTAGGCGTTGTTGTCCTCTGTCCATCTTTCCTTCTATCTGTCCTCTGAGTGTTAGATTTCCTAAACATTTTTCCCTCATTAGAAATTTCAACAGAAAACCTCATCGTTGCTCATATATTCGTCCCATAGTATCCCTAGCATCCTTCTGTAGAACCACATTTCTGTTGCTTGAAGTCTCTTTTACATCCTTGAAAAGATTGTCCAATATTTACTGGCATATTGGAGGACAGGTATCACGTGACAGTTCAGCGTTCTTGTCTTTGTTTCTAAAGAACTTATTCCGTCTCTTAATACTCGGCTTAGCTTCTGGAATGAACCTTTCACTATCTAGATTTCCGGATATTTATAATAGAATCAAGAAGTAAGAGAATCCGTGAAAAGTTGGAAGCAGTGATACAAATAGTGATTTAAAGACATCTAAATGAGTGAGTGAATAGATTAATAAACGAACGAACGAATGAACAAACTAATAATTGAATGAACGAATAAATGAATAGTTGCGCGAATGAATAAATAAATTGAGGAACGAATAAATAAATGAATAAGTAATTGACTAAACGAATAAATGAATGAACGAATGAATAAACAACAAACAAAATAAATTTCGTTCCGAGCCGATATCCACTGCACCACAAAGCAGTTCGAATTCCAGTTGAATACATTGCATTCACTTACGCACAAATACCATTGGGAAAGGTATTAATCCGTCTCTTCCCTCAGTTATGGGTTAAATACTAGGACATACTGAGTTCTATAGCCTTGGCTGGCAACCAGTCTACCGCCGAAAGCAATGGCAACCTACTGCGGGATAATCTTCTGCCCAGTTAGTCATGTCTCTTTCGAGACATGATCACCTAAGCGTGTATCACGTATGACACTCAACTGACTGACAATATAATAGTGGAAATCATGATTGAGGTTTCTACTCGGCATAAAGTGGGGGATCAGTTTTATATTGTTATGAAGTAATAAACTGATCCCCCACTAATTATACGTAACAATATAATACATCTTTTCCCCCTCTAGCTATAAGTCAAATAATAGGACAGATTGGGTTCTATAGCCTTGGTCGGCAACCAGTCCACCGCAGAAAGTAATGGCAACCTACTGCAGGATAATCTTCCGCAACAGTCAGTCATATCCCTTTCGAGACATGTTCGCCCAAGCGTGTATCACGTATGGCATTCAACTGATTGTGTAGAAAGGTATGTTGCCGATATTGAGCAACTGGTTATGGCCATGAGAGGGCAAGGTTTCGATTAATAATAAAAAACTTCTAAAAAACTTTTAAAAACAGTTTATTTCTATTAATGCGGTTTATATATATATATATATATATATATATATATATATATTACTTTGAATAGAATAAATAAAGAACAATACCTCATTTAAAAATACTGTTTCTCAGATTTTTAAATCATTCGTCCTTATTAAATCTCTGAAGTAACTTGTTATAAGTGAAAGTTTAGCGGATAAGAAATTAATTAAAATCGATCTTCTTCACTTTTACAAAAATTCACAATGACGTGTGAAATCCTGGTTTTCCCAAATAGAAAAAACATTGACCATCTGCTTAACGAAAAAGTCGAAACCGGATTTCGCAAGTAGGTGTTAAAATGATTTTTGACCAATGGGAGCGACTTGAAAGTACTTGGCGATCCAGTGCGAAATTCAAAAAGACTATATAAATGACCTCGGCGTCAGTCAAAAAGAGAGACACATCTAAAATGTAACTTCAAACTTCAAGCGGCCCGGATATTGTCCTCTTTCTCGTTCTCCTTATCTATTTCAACAATTACTACTAGAACATTTTGTACGCATTCTATCCTTAACCTCTTAATAATGTTTCTAATTCAGCATTAACATCTACAACTTATGTTTTTCCTTCTTTTAATAAATTTCTATTTTAACATTCAAAATGTTTATTTTATTAGTCCACTCTTCTACACTAATCCACATATTCCATCCTGCCGACAACCAACCTTCTGACAATAATTCTGATGATAATCCAACATAAAACTTGTAAGCTGTAGGGAGTTCGGTTAAGTCTGACACAAGGCCGAAACAAAGCAAAATTAACCAGCTCCCCTATAGATTCAAAAGACACTTTTTTTCTTGCTTATTCATTTATTCTTATCATCTTGTCGGATTCCTATCCATATATAAATGCAGCCGTAACTTCTACTCCAACAGTTTCTTTCCTCGCACTTCCCGACTGTGGAATTCTCTTCCAAACGATTGCTTCCCCGACGGCTACAATCTCCAGGAGTTTAAATGTAAGGTCAATAGACACCTCCTAACACACTAACCTGCTCCCATTCTATCAAGCACTCTTCCCATCTGCCCGACACTCATCCTCGCTATCCTCACTCATCTATCACCTTTCTCCTGACATTCCCTATGTCTATCCACTCCTTCTCTTTACCTTCCCCTATGTAGCCCCATGCGCAATAGTGGCAGTGGAATGCCTTGCTTGGGGTGAGATGATTAAAAAAAAATATTCAACTCATATATTACGATATAAAATATAATGTAAATCAGGTATATTGACCTTGACATGTATAAAGATAAGTATGCACTCGGCAGACTGAATGATTTTAAAGCCTTAAGGCGGCACATTGTTAGCAAAATGTTACCGACCCCTGCTATATCTATAAAAGTGACAAGGGTGGACGTTGTGTCAATATTTGTTTGTTTGATAGTTTCGACATAGCGTCTGCATTTTTCGGTCTAGCTTGACGGGAGTTGCGCTCAGATGTAGGTCAAAATTTCAGAACGCTCACGACAACTTGATTTTTTTCAGAAAGCCAAAATTAGGAGTAGAAAAATATATATTATCACCCCACAAAGTCAGGGATCAAATTATATATTGATTATAATATAGAATCGATCACCCCACTTTATACTAGCTATATTTATATATGCTGCCCCTCCCCCTCCCACCCTAATCTAATAAAGACATTCTACATTGTTATCTATACCTATAAAAGTGACTAGGGTGGACGTTGTATAAGCATTTGCTATGTAAATTCATCATATCTTTTTTTATTCTTATTATTCCTTAAACTACTCGAGTGAAACCGGGCTAATCTATATCTATAAAAGTGACTAGGGTGGACGTTGTATAAGCATTTGCTATGTAAATTCGTCATATCTTTTTTATTTTTTTTATTTCTTAAACTACTTGAGTGAAACTGGGCTAATCTATATCTATAAAACTGATGATGGTGGACGTTGTGTAAGTATTTACTATGTAAATTCATCATATGTTTTTTATTCTTATTATTCCTTAAACTACTCGAGTGAAACCGGGCTAATCTATATCTTTAAAATGACGATGGTGGACGTTATGTAAGTATTTGCTATGTAAATTCATCAAATGTTTTTTTATTCTTATTATTCCTTAAACTACCCAAGTGAAACCTGGCTAATTTGCTAGTAGTTTTTGTATACGTATATCCTGAGTGTCATCTTTTTTGATTGGTTAATACCAGAATATTATCTCTTTTGATTGGTTAATATACTAGTTTTTTTTTATATACGATTGCATTCACTTACGCGCAAATACCCTTGGGAAAGGTATTCATCCGTCTCCTCCTTCCATTATGGGTTAAATAACAGGACAGATTGGGTTCTATAGCCTTGGCTGGCAACCAGTCTACCGCAGAAAGTAATGGCAACCTACTGCGGGATAATTTTCTGCCTAGTCAGTCATGTCTCTTTCGAGACATGATCGCCCAAGCGTGTATCACGTATGGTACTTAACTGACTGACTATCCTGAGTGTAATCTTTTTTGATTGGTTAATACCAGAATTTTATCTATTTTGATTGGTTAATATACTGAAAATGTATCATAAACGTTTTATGTATCTCATACGTCTGACTTTAAAACGAGTGTCCAACGCGTACATGGGTTTAAGCTCAACACCTCCTGACACAGTGCATATTTGAGAGAAACAATGTAGTGAGGTGTTAATTGGAGAAATGGTGCTGTTTCATGGTTTCACTGTCTCGTGTGTCGCTTTTGTCGCTTCGGCAAATTAATTTAGTTTCCCGTTGTGAGTTTTACTCAAAACATTTCGCGCGCATCTTTGGTCCGAACATGTGAACTGTGTTTGCGATCAACACAAGGCGAACAAACATGGCAGGTCATAAAGGGAGACTAATAAATTTTAGAGAAGGAAAAGTGGCCAAACATTGTCACGGAAATGTTTTCTCAGGGAAAAAGGTTTTGGTTTACAATGTATACAGTAGGCTGTAAAAATATGCCTGAACCAGACAAAATTAATTTAAAGGTAAACACACACACACACACACACACACACACACACACACACACACACACACACACACACACACACTGATATATATATATATATATATATATGCATGTATGCATGTATATTTCGGCAGCAGTCATTCTTTCATTCAGGTTTCATTAAAAATGAAAGAATATATGGATAAGTTTTTTTTATGCAAATTTATGTGATCTTACGATTTTTTTCAGAACATAAGTTATGTAAGAATTGCCCGAACAATATGTTTATATAATTTATATTCAGAAAAGAAAAAAAAATCAGAAGATGATTTTAAAATTATATAAAAATTAGACATAATACGTTGTCTGCGATGAATCTTGCATATATATATATATCTACATATATTTTAAAAAATTAAATTTTTGAAATTTTAATATCAGAATATAAATCTGAATAAACGTTGATAGGTCATTAGTATGTGTCATAATAAAAATTTAAATTTAGCTGAGCAGTTACTTCCCCTTACTTACCACTACTAACCCAATGGTCAAGCCTCATGCCTCCCACTACCATAGAAGAAATTACTACTAAGATTCCGCTAGTTTAACCCTATAAAAGCCATTATCCCCCAACCTCTTCCTTTGCTAGACCAAGCCCAGGTATTTAGAATTTTTTTCTCATTCTTTGTTTAAACGGGGTCGACAATGCATGTCTTAAAATGACATGTTGAAAATTGCATTTACAATGGCAGGATTTTGTTCGATTATTTATTGGGGATGGTTGGAGCAAACATTTATGTAAGTTTAGGTTTCATGTTTTTTGATGGAGTTTTAAAAAACAGTGAAGCCTCCAAAGATTTCAGAACAAATGAAGCTAAAAATAGAAAAAGAAGAGTAATATGCTTCAACTGTCAATTATCTAATATTAATATCGGTTAAAACTTTCTGAAATTGATCGACAAACATTTCAAGCGAAACAACCCACTAAGCAAGATTTTGAATATGGGAACATTAAAAATTAGCTATTCTCACACAAACAACATTAATTTCATCAACTCACACAATAATAGCATACTAAATAAACTTTATAACAATCAAGAAATAGATAGTATAACCTTCTGTAACTGTCGAGTCAAAAGCAAAGGCACAGTTGGAGGTATATGCAAATCCGAAAAAGTCATATACCAAGCAACCATTTTCCCTATTGAACACAGAAATGAGAAAAAAGTATAAAAAAGTATACATAGGAATGTCCGACAGACCATAGAAACAACGTCTATATAATCATAAACAATCTTTCTCAAAATCCACCTAAAATATCAAACTGCTCTTTCTATAAATTCTGGGAACTAAAACACAGAAATCTCTTCCCTCAGATTAAATGGAAGATTATAGGTAAATCTGAAACCACCAACAGCTTCAGAAATAGATGGAATTTATGCTTCAACGAAAAAATTTGAATGATCAAATTCAGAGAAACTAGCTAATTATTAAACCAGAGAAATGTAATAATTTTTTCAATGCCGTCTTAAAAATAAATTTAAACATTCTATGACATAAAAACTTTACCCCATTCTGTCACAGCTGTGGATCCATTCCTATCTTGCTTTAATCATTCGTTCGAAGCTCTTTCGGACTGAAGAAATGAAAATGGAAATTCGATATGTAATCGGCATACATGCAAATATATGTATGGAAAGACCTTTATTATGTATGTATTATAATATAAATATTTTACATATATACAAGTGCACCTAGTTTTGTTTCTTCTGTGTGGGGACACCTAGCTATAAGATTATATGTAAGATTTTTCCTGTATATGGATGCACCTAGGTATATTTATATTCCGTATATATGGGTGCACCTAGTTATAGGCCTGTTTTTCATGTATATGGGGTCATCTAATTATATGTATGTTGGCGATAATTTTTTATTAAGGATGTGTTATATATCGACAAACAACAAACACGCATATATATAAAAATATAAAGTTATATTTTTATTAATGACGATGAACCGTGTAGCATAGGGAACAGAGAATTGAGAGAGCGCGCTTCTAATGGGTTGACGGGAGTGTAGTCTTATCTGTTGTGTCTCTCTCTTCACCGGCCGATCTCTGTTGCTCCTCTACTGGCGAATCCGTGTGCCGAGGTCTTTTTATAATCTTCCAGAACCGGGACTTTTTCTTCCGGTTTTGCCTCGCCCACGCACGCCCACGTAATTCTCAGAGACACCTGTTCTGTTTGCCTCTGTAGTTATTTCCGCTGCTGCCGGAAATAAGGTCAAACGACATCCGTTCCTTTCAACGACCGGAAACACCCCCGCTTGCATCAGCCTTCCTCGGGTGGGGCCAGATTGTTATATTACAGATGTAATTGATGGTACCGCCCCCTTTATTGATCATTATACTCATGCATCTGCATGTAAATATCAGGATCCAAATGACATGTGCCATTATACGAATATAACTATATATTATTATTTTATTGTGTATGTATGTTTGTGTGTAAGTATGTAAATATATGCGAATTTTGTAAATATATGTGAGGTTTGTTAGTACACTTAAATATATGTTAGTATTAAATATACGCTTATAATTCCGATCTTGATAAATATGTACGTAAGTATGAGAACGCAATACTTAAATGTGAATATGGATAGATGTGTGTATGTATGTATATACAGACGCATTTGTATGAACATATGTATATGTATGGACATTCTTTTCTGGTTCATGTTACTTTCGTTTTAAAAAATGTTTATTCCCGACAAAACATTTGTACCGAAGGAAACAAATATAGTGCAGTCTGAAGAAATTTACTAATTAGTTCATAGAAATGAATTAGAATTTATAACCACTTTATATGATATGCTGAGTTTTCCTTTAAACACACACAAACATATATATATATATATATATATATATATATATATATATATTCATTGATTGATTGATTGATTGCTTAATGCTTAGTTTTTGGTCGTAATAGGGTTCAACCAGTGCATATTTGTATTAAAAAGTGTTTAATACAATTATATTGTAGAATTTTTGAATACTTTTCATTTTAAACGAGTTATGACACTACCTAGGTTTCTACCATATAGGTAGCCTTATAACTCGTTTAAAAAATGAATATATATATATAAGTATATGTTAGGTATGGATGGAATAAAATTTCGTATTCAAAGATACTGTATACTCTGATCTGATCTGATCTACATGAATGATCTCCCTGATACCATAAGATCCCAAGTAGGTATGTACGCCGATGACACCACAGTTTATTCTCACCTCGACCAAAAATCTGGTGCGGGCGACAAAGCTAATCTTCCAGCCGAGCTTGGAAAGGACCTCCAATCCGTAGTGGACTGGGGTAAGAAATGGCTCGTAAATTTTAATGCTTCTAAAACGAAGCTACTATCAATTAATCATCATAGACAATCTCACCTACCTCCTATTACCATGGACCAGGCTTGCCTCCCAGAGAGTAAAACACTACGCCTCCTTGGTCTCACACTTTCAGCGGACCTCAAGTGGAATGACTATATCGAATCCATTGCTAAACCCGCTGCTATGAAAGTCGGTTCTCTGTGCAGAGCCCGGAGGTTTTTTCCGTCTGAATCTATCCTGCACATTTATAAATCTACCATCCGCCCGTGCATTGAATACTGTTGCCATATCTGGTCGGCTGCCCCTGCTATTCTCCTTGGGCTTCTAGACAAGGTACAGCGGAGGGTCTGTAATGTTATCGATACCGACTTAGCAGACCGCCTGCAGTCACTCTCTCACCGGCGCGACATGGCTTCCCTGTGTCTCTTCTATATATACTTTCACGGCTTCTGCTCCGATGGACTTAGATCACTGGTGCCCTCTAGGTTCGAATTTGCACGAGATACTAGATCAGCAACTAGATCCCACCCTTTTACAGTGAACCCGATAAAATGCAACCGCAACTTCTACTCCAACAGTTTCTTTTCTTGCACTTCCCGACTGTAGAATTCTCTTCCACATGACTGCTTCCCCGACGGCTACAATCTCCAGGAGTTTAAATGTAAGGTCAATAGACACCTTCTAACAAACTAACTTCCATTCTTTCAAACACTCTTCCCACCGACCCAACTATCTATCACCCCATCTGACATTTCCTATATCTAACCGCTATTCCTATTTACCTCCCCCTATGTAGCCCCAAGCACAATAGTGGCAGTGGAATGCCTTGCTTGGGGTGAAATGATTAAAAAAAAAAAAACTTAAAAAAGTACTTTTTTAGTTATAACATATTTATGTTATGAATTCTAAATAAATACTCTCTCTCTTTCTATATATATATATATATATATATATATATATATATCGCCCGGTTTGACACTCCACCCACGTCTATTGAACAGGTGTAGAGGCTCATCCCTTGTTTCCTGTTTAGGATGTGGCTTCCGGCTTTCTCATTTTTGATCTTTTCACTCTTACGTAGCCCCTTGCACATCAGTGGCGCTACCGCCTTGCTCGGGGTGATATGATTATATATATATATATATATATATATATATATATATATATGTGTGTGTGTGTGTGTGTGTGTGTGTGTGTGTGTGTGTAAAACTAAATTTGCTTGCTACTTCGGCACACTTTAACGTATATGCATTTTCCGAAATTAACGAGCGTACTTTTTGAGGCCAAATAGCAAATCGCGTTAACACAACATCCGTGTAATATTGTAACATGAGGATGATCTTATTACAATATAAACAGATAATTAATGTGAAGATTTGAATGAATCACCGGAAACTGAGAGAGACAGCGAAGGCAAATCGTAATTGCCAAGCAGATAAATAAGAACCGTTTAGATTTCAGAGAGAGAGAGAGAGAGAGAGAGAGAGACGGAATCCGGTAGAATAAACGATTTTTATTGCTGTATCTCCAGACAACTTTTAAAAATTCCACTTAGTTGAATTAGATTCAAATTCCTGATTTTGGAAATTGGGTAATATTAACTTGAAGAATCGTTTTTGAAATATGTTTGAAATGACCGGTTATATATTTAATGAAAATCTAACGAAGCATCTTCATTCTCTTCGTATTTCATTGGTGAGATATAAGTTTCACTCGAGTAGCTTCCTTTCTGCTTTGTGGAATCAACTCCCAAGGGGATGCTTTATTAATCACTATAATCTTAACCTGTTCAAGTATAGTGTTAACCGTTATCTTCAACGCATATCAGATAAGCAGTGCTTCTCACTCACTAACTTTGAATATATAAAGTCTTTTAAAATGCAAAGTTTCGATTGGAAATTTTAAAAAAGTGTCATGTATCCTATACTTTTACATAAGGTAATTTTGAACTGTGATAAAATGGATTCAACCATGAGTTTTTAATTTTTCTTCCACATACAATATAAACAACTTTACGAGACATTACTTACCAAATGTGCGTTGTGATGCAAGGGATATCGGCTCGGAACGAGAAATCGGGGAGCCGAGTTCGAATTCCAGTTGAATTCACTATCTAGAGTGGCTCTTAAGCCTGGTAGAGGGCGAACATTAGTGCAAAAAATATTTATAGAATTCACTTTCTGAAAAAGAAATTCCTGTCTAACAACTAAAACACTTAGGAAATTATCAAAATTTCTGGTAATAATAAAGATGCCATGCAGAGGGCAGAAATACAATAGTAAACATGTTCATTTAAATTAATGATGAATTTTTTTTTTTAATCGTGTCGCCCAAGCAAGGCATTTTACTGCCACTGTTGAGCAGGGAGTTACATAGGAGGAAAGTTATGAGAAAGAGTGACAGGTTATAGGGAGTGTCAGAAGTGAGTAAGAGAAGGATGACTGTATCCATAAAGTGAGGGATCAGTCTATATATTGATTGTAATGTAGAATTGATCCCCCACTTTATATCCACATTATAACAGCATAGAATCTTTTTTTTTATAATCATATCGCCCCAGGCAAGGTATTTTACTGCCACTGTTGTGCAGGGTGTTACATAGGAGGAATGTTATGAAGAGTGAGAGGTTGCAGGGGGTGTCAGGAAGAGAGTAGGAGAGGGAAGAGATTACTGATGAGTGTGGGGTAGACGAGGAGGAATGTTATGAGGAGTGAGAGGTTGCAGGGGGTGTCAGGAAGAGAGTAGAAGAGGGAAGAGAGAACTGATGAGAGTGGGGTGGATGTAGAAAAGCATGAGAGAGAGGATGTAAGTTAGGGTGACAGGAGATGACTATTGACTTTACATTTAAATTCTTGGAGATTGTAACTGTCAGGAAAGCAAGGATGCGGAAGAGAATTCCACAGGCGGGAAGTTCGAGAAAAGAAGCTGCTGGAGTAGAATTTGCGTTTACAATTTATTGGCTTCACAGTAAAAGGGTGGGACCTAGTTGCTAATCTTGTGGCTCGAGGAAATTCGTATATAGTGGGTACCAGTGAGCTAAGTTCCTCGGAGTAGAAGCCGTGAAAGTATTAGTAAAAGGAAGCTACACTGCGTCGGTGAGAAAGCGACTGTATCCCAGCTGCCAAGTCGGGATAGATCACATTACAGATTCTCCGTTGGATTCGGTCGAGGACACCTAAGTGGATAGCAGGAGCACTGGACCAGATACGGCAGCAATACTCAATTCACGGGCAGATGGTAGACTTGTATATGTGCAGGGAATCGAAACAAAAAATCATAGTAAATACGCTGAATGAAAACTCTATGTTCAACAATATTTGTATTTTGATTATCGTGTCTTATTCTTTCTCATGTGTCGAGTCCCCTATTACAGACGCCCGCCTGACAAAATAACCCCGCCTGTCGTTTTATAATGCCACCTTAGTCATAGTTTCTGGAAGAGAGTCCATAATCTGGCGTGATTCATTTTTTTAAAATATTCAGCACGTTCACAACCTCGGTTTGGATGACTTGTGATTTCGTGGCAGCACAACAATCGATGGCTTCCGACTTGGGTTAACAGTAGTAAGATTTTCGGCAATTTCCAAAGAAGTTGGGGCGCACTGACATCACCTCATCATATCGATATAATAAAGGAGTCATCTCCCTGACGCATGCGCACATACGTATATATACAGGATGCGATGGATGAATTGTCGTCTAAATTACACAAAAATGAAAATAATACTGACGTCTGATTCTAACAGATACAGTGACACGCATAAGTATTGGATACATGTTATTTTCTGTTATAACTCTAGTTTATGTTCGTACTTTTGCCTGATATTTGATAAGTCAGTCAATTAAGTGCCATACGTTAAACATGCTTGGGCGATCATGTTTCGAAAGAGACATGAGTGACTGGGCAGAAGATTATCCCGCAATAGGTTGCCATTGCTTTCTGCACTAGACTGGTCGCTAGCCAAGGGTATAGAACCCAATCTGTACTGTTATTTAACCAATAACTGGAGTGAAGAGACGGATTAATACCTTTCCCAATGGTATTTGCGCGTAAGTGAATGCTATGAATTCAACTGGAATTCGAACTCGGCTCCCCGATTTCTCGTTCCGAGCCGATATCCCTTGCATCACAACGCACATTTAGCAAGTAATGTCTCGTATAGTTGTTTTAGTTGTATGTGGAAGAAAAATTAAAAACTCATGGTTGAATCCATTTTTGTATCACAGTTCAAAATTACCTTATGCAAAAGTATAGGATACATGACACTTTTTTAAAATTTCCAATCGAAACTTTGCATTTTAAAAGACTTTATATATTCAAATTTTCAATAGTATTGGAATGTTATCTCTGACCAATCAGAGAAGCACAATTATTTACACGGTATTGTTACTAATCATCTGATTCTTTGATGTGCATTCTGAAATTCAGGGATTACAAATGGCAAAAACTAAAGAATTATCCAGAGATATGCGAGATAGAATCATTGAACGTCACAAAGGAGGACAAGGTTACCAAAAAATTAGCAAAGAAATGAATCTAGCACTAAGTACAGTCGGAAATATCATCAGAAAGTATAAGAAGTATGGTGACAGTACAGCAAACATTCCAAGACATGGAAAACCGAGAAGAATAAATGAGAGGCCTTCAAGGGGGATCAGCAGAAATGTGCAAAAAACCACTTCATTAATGATTCTGAAATTAAAACTAATCTTGAGGGTGCTGGAATTAATGTAAGTAAGGATACCATTAGCAGAGCTCTATATCCTACAGGCTTTCATTCAAGATCACCATGAAAAGTGCCTTTACTGAAAACCAAACATGTCAAAGACCGATTAAAGTTTGTCGAAAATTTATGAAAAGAAAGGTATGCAGTTTTGGAAAAAGGTAATCTGGTCGGATGAAACAAAAGTTGAACTATTCGGAAGGAACACAGAGACAAGTGTTTGGCAAAAAAAATGGCACTACCTTCAATAAGCACAATACCATCCCCACAGTTATGTTTGGGGGTGGTTCCATTATGATATGGGGATGCTTTTCATCAAAAGGCACTGGTGAGTTACAAGTTATTGATGGTAGAATGAATGGTAGCATGTACAGAGAGATTCTAGAGAAGAACCTTCAAATAACTGGAACTTATTTAGGACATGGTCGGAATTTCATGCTTCAACACGACAATCATCCCAAACATACCGCAAAACTTACAAAGGAATGGTTGGAAATATTACTCCTCTCAATTGGCCAAGTCAGTCTCCTGACTTGAATCCAATTGAGAATTTGTGGAATACTTTGAAGGTTAAAGTTCATAAACGGAATCCACAAAATATCAAGCATTTAGAGGAATTATGCAAATAAGACTGGCGTAAAGCAACAGTGGATCAGCTTGGAAGACATGTGGCCAAATATAGAAAGCGACTGGAAGCAGTGAAACAAAACAGAGGCTACGCAACAAAATATTACATTGATGTATCTAATATTTTTGCATAAGGTAATTTTGAACTTTAATAAAAAAAATGGATTCAACCATGCATTTTTAATTTTTCTTCCACATACAACTAAAACAACTTTTCGGGATATTACTTACCAAATATAAGACAAAATGGTGAACAGAAACTAGAGTTATAACAAAAAATAACATGTATCCAATACTTATTCATGTCACTGTATATTATTCACTAATTAGTGAAATAATATTTTTTAATCTTAAATTAGGCTTAGTGAACGAGTGACTGTGTGATTTTGAATATTTGATTTAAAAAATGGATTTTAAAAAAAAATCATTTCACCCCGAGTAAGGCATTCCACTGTTGCGCAGGGGGTTACATAGGGTCAAGGAAGTGATGGGAAAAGGATGGTTAGATACAGGAAATGTCAGAACGAGGGTGATAAACGGGTAAGGGTACCGAGAATGAGGGTTAGTTAGATGGTAAGAGTGTTTGAGAGAATAGATGCAAGATAGTGTGCTAGGAGGTGTCCATTGACCTTACATTTAAGCTCCTAGAGATTGTAGCCGTCGGGAAAGCAAGCATGCGGAAGGGAATTCCACAGGCGGGAAGCGCGAGAAAAGAAGCTGTTGGAGTCGAAATTACGGTTATATCATATCTGTTTCACTGTAAAAGGGTGGGACCTAGTTGCTAATCTAGTATCTCGTGCAAATTCATACCTAGGCGGCACCAATGACCTAAGTTCATCTGAGCAGAAGCCGTGAAAGTACTTGTAGAAGAGGCACACGGAATCCACGTCACGTCGGTGAGAGAGTGGTTGCAGCCGGTCCGCCAAGACAGTATCGATCACGTGACAGATTCTCCGTTGTATTTTGTCAAGAAGCCCGAGGACAGTAGCAGGGGCACGCGACCAGATGTGGCAGCAGTATTCAATACACGGGCGGATGGTAGATTTATATATGTGCAGGATAGATTCAGACGGGAAAAATTTTCGGGCCCTGCACAGAGAGCTGACCTTCATAGCAGCGGACTTAGCAATGGATTCGATATAGTCATTCCATTTGAGGTCCGCCGAGAGTGTAAGGCCAAGGAGGCGTAGTGTTTTACTCTCAGGGAGGCATGCCTGTTTCATGCTAATGGGAGGTAGGCGCGATTGTCTATGGTGGCTAATTGATAGCAACTTCGTTTTGGAAGCATTGAAATTCACGAGGCACTTCCAATCCCAGTCCACCACGAATTGGAGGTCATTTTCAAGCTCGGCAGCCAGGTTCGCTTTGTTGCCCACACCGGGTTTCTGATCGAGGCGAGAGTAAATTGTGGTGTCATCGGCGTACATGCCTACTTGGGATCTAATGGCATCTGGGAGATCATTAATGTAGATCAGAAAGAGCGTGGGACCTAGGAGAGAGCCTTGAGGGACGCCAGCGTTCGTATGGTAGTTGTGGGAGGCATGTCCGTTTAATACTACCTTCAATGTGCGATTAGAGAGGAATGACTGGATTAGATCAAACAAATGTCCAGTTATACCATAGCTCCGCAGTTTGCACAAAAGGCCAGCATGCCAGACTCTTTCGAACGCTTTGGAGATATCCAAGGCAACGGTTCGTGCTTCGCCATTCTTGTCGAGAGCCTGATATATGTACTCGGTAATGGTCGTTAGCATATCAGCAGTAGACCTGGTGAAGCGGAAACCGTACTGTTTGTCCGAGAGAAGCCTGTGGGCCCTGAGATGCTGAATCACCTCGGCGTTGATAATGGCTTCGAAAATTTTGCCAAAGATCGGAAGGAGGCTAACAGGGCGGTAATTAGCGGGGTCCGAAAGTTCCCCAGTATTCTTAAATATAGGAACTACAGAGGAGGACTTCCAACAGGTAGGAAAGCAGGAAGCAGATAGGCAGAGGTTATAGAGTTTAGAGAGGACAGAGGAGAGTTCTGGGGCACATTTATTCAGGACTATGATTGGGATTCCGTCACCACCGCTCGCTTTGTGAGGGTCAAGTTTTGAGATTATCTTAGAGACCAGAGAGGGTGTAATGTTGACGTTATTCATTTGAGCCTTAGTTCTAGGTGGGAAGTTGGGAGTAGGTACTCCTGACGAATCCAGTGTCGCATTGGTAGAGAATCTACGAGTAAAGCATTCAGCTTTGTCCGCAGATGAGGTGAGGACCTCTAATTCATTGATTAGTGGGGGTATTGAAGTCTTACTCTTGAGCACGTTTTTGCAGGGTCGCCAGAAATCTTTGGCACCAAACTTAGAGGATGCTATGCGTTGTTTCATTCTGGCTGCAAACAGATTCGTTTAGAATTTTTACACTTCTTACGTGCTGAGGCGAAAAGGCGCCTATTTCGTTCCGACGAGTAGCTTCGGTAGAGCCGGAAGACGAGTTTGATTTAAGCTGGAATTTCCTGGCAGGGATGAAAGCATCAATGCCAGCCTTAACCCAAGAGGAGACATCCGACGCACAGTCTTCGACGGGGAGACCGAAGACGTTGTTCCAGGGGACGTCATAGAGGAAGTCTCGGAACGAATCCCAGTCTACTCTCTGGTAGCAGTAGGATATTCTACTGGTCTGGGTTTCTTGGGTAGAGTGAGAGTGGATTGAGATGTTGACGGAAACTACGGCGTGGTCAGAGTTTCCGAGAGGGCAGAGCTGCCTGGTAGTGCAAGAGTCTGGGATGGAAGAGAAACAGAGGTCTAGTAAAGACTCCCTTCCGTTAGGGTTATTAGAGAAACGAGTGGGGAAGTTCACCACTTGAGTGAGAGCTTGGGTTATTGAAACATTCATGGTGCGGATCCCAGCAATGTCGGTGACAGAGTTTTCCAGCCACTTGGTGTGGTGGGCATTAAAGTCACCAAACACAAATATATGGGCAGACGGATGGGAAGAAATAGCCTTGTCGATATTAGTAGAGATGCTATCAAGTACAGAACAGTTAGAGGAGGAGGGGGAGCAGTAGAGGAAAAAGAGATAGCTAATCGAGCTTAGAAGTGAGAGACGGAAGCACATAAAAGAATGATCCAGGGATTAGAGATGTTACCCTGGCTAGAGGGAGGTGTTCGCTGACATAAACACCAAGCCCATACACATGGACATTGGAGTCCTTCCTGAAGAGGGAAAGGTAACCAGGAACGAAAAACTCAGAGGAGGGGATAGAAGGGTCAAGATTAGTCTCACATATAGCTAAGATATCAGGTGAGTTAGTTTGGAGGAATGATTTTACGCTGTTAAAGTTAGCGCGGATACCACGTATGTTTGTGAAGGAGACGCAGATAGGTTTGGGCGTTTCAGACTAGATGGTTTAGTTTTGCTATTTCGTTTGTTTGATTTCATAGTGGTTTGGTTGGAGAGAGCAGGAGAGAGGTCTAGAGTAGAATCATACGGTCACTAATTGCAGCAAGTGAAGGATGGAGACTGGCGCAGCCTGCAGCATAATGTGGCCTCGGAGTTGCCCACCGGAGGTTCATACAGGGACGCCCGTCCATGCGCGAAATGGCACTACAGGAACCCCGATGTTATTCAACTGTTGATCAGAGCGGCCTCTCAAGACGCTACGCAAGAGTTCGGGCTCCTAACTGCCAGTTAGAAGCATCAACCAGGAAACTGCCAACCCGGTACCCTCAGCATGAAGAGGCGTTGCCACCATGCTCAATCACTGCAAAAAGCTTCCAGCCGAACTAACACTAAGACCGAAGGAGAAGGAAAGTGAACCGGAAACCCTTCCTAAACAAGAAACAAGGCGATTACCTCTACTCCTGTTCAAAAGAAGCGGGTCGAGTGTAAAACAGGGTGATAGTGGGTCCTATCTACTCCAATTAAAAAAATAAAATAAATAAAATTTAAAAAAAGAAGTAATTTAAGAAAAAAAATTCAGTTTTAACTTTGTATAATCGAAACGAAATTTAAACGCCAAAGTCATTTATAATAGCAAAATAGTCCCTCTGTTAGTAGCAATAATTAAAACATTCAAACAAAAATTAAAAGCAAAAATTAAAAAACGAAAATTTAAAAGACAAAAGGCACGATTCAACATACCAGGAAGAAGACAAACTGAAAAAGTTGAAAGGATAATCACACCGCGACGAAGTAGGATTCCGATCCTTAATTTTTCCAGATAATTTTTAGCGAGTCTCCCACCATCTTTGGCTAGTTGAAATCGGAAGAGAGAGGAAAAGAATGGCCTACTGCGCATGCTTCTATACCCGGACTAAGAGGGCGGGGAGGGAGTTCAGAATGACCGATGCTATACTGACCCAACCGTTAAAAATTCTTTCAAACAGCGGTATTATTAAAAACCTTTCAGTATTTACATCGAAACGAAATTTAAACTCATTTATAATAGCAAAATATTACCTCTGTTAGTAGCAATAATTAAAAAATTCAAACAAATTCAAACAAAAATTAAAGATAAAAATTAAAAAGACGAAAATTAAAATTCAACCACGAGTTTTTAATTTTCCTTCCGCATACAACTAAAACAACTTATAAAAATATATCAGGCAAAATGGCGAACATAAACTAGAGTTATAACAGAAAATAACATGTATCCAATAGTTGTGAGTGTCACTGTTTACGAAAATTGCACAAAAATACTTTGAAATACTAAAGAGTAACTATATTAAATAAAAATGACATTGGTTTCAACCACGGCCTCCAGACTACTTCGCAATCTCCTGGAGGCATAATATTGACATTACTAGTGATCACTCTAAGCATCTTCGTAATCACTATTAGACTCATCCAACTCTTTCACAATCATCTGTACTGTCCTCAAATTGACACAGAGGCACTCAGAATTGGTCTTATTGGAGATGCCGGAGCGAATTCTGAGAATTACAGAATTTCCACATTCCACTGCTTCATAGGTCTAGTTTTGTCACAGATTGTGCCCAACTGACCCAACTATAATGTGCAGTCGACAAAAGCGAATTCCGAGAATTATAGCGTGCCGTTTCTACATTCAAATGCTTCATAGTGGTCTTTTTGTCACAGATTGTGCTCAATTGACCCATCTATAATATGCAGTCGACAAAAGCAAATTCTGAGAATTACAGCATACCGTTTCCACATTCAACTGCTTCATAGTGGTCTTTTTGTCACAGATTGTGCCCAACTGACCCAACTATAATGTGCAGTCAACAAAATAAGAAACAAAAAACGTGCAGGCGCAAAATTTACAATGTACACATTATAAAAAGTATATATATATATATATATATATATATATATATTTTCACTTGCCTGAAAATTCGAGAAATCATTGTTAGCAAGATATGCACCGCACCTTCGGCAAGATTCGAACCTGCGACACTATAGAACAAGGAAATCCGCCCATTGATCTGACGTGTATTGACCACGAAGGGATACATCACTAGACAAGATCGAATTAACAATTTCTCGATTTTTCGTAATTTTCATAACAGGTCTGATTCATATCCAAATGTCTTAAAAATATGTTCTAAACAAATAAATTTAAATAAATATATCTGTAAATACCATTTCATAACTTTCCGTAAAATTTTGAAATAACTGTCTTTGTTTAAGATTGTTTACATTAGGAGAATTTATTTCGAAACCTTTATTTTGAATCGAACTCTTTATTTCGATTACTGAAGTGGATTGTTCTCGTTCCATGAGTCATACCACTTCCAGATGTTTCAGGCATCTTCATTTGGCACAAATCTCTAAGTTTCTGTTCGCCACTACTATCGCTAGTTATTGAACACACAAGTCTTTGAGCCAAATCACTGGATCCAACCATCGCTTTTATCCATTAGGCTATGGTTCAAATTTTCAGTCATCTGAAGAAGGTCAGAGCGTACAACGGCCGAAATTTCGTGAATATGACGATAAAGATGAGGACAACAGTGCAAATAATGTAAATATCTAATCTCAGAAATATAGACAAATCTATTTTATATCAAGTTTTGAAGGTTGGGTCACTATGTTGATCCAGGATGTTTTTTCCACCTGAATCCATCATGCATATATACAAGTCAACCATCCTTCCTAGCATAGAGCACTGCTGCAATTTATGGTCAGGCGCCCCTGCTGTTCTCCTCAGTGTTCTCGACAGGCTCCAAAGGAGAGTCTGTAATGTGATAGGTACTGATCTGGCGGCTCGACTGCAGCCAGTTCCCCACCGTCGAAATGTGGTCTCCCTTTGTCTGTTCTATAAATACTTTCATGGCTTCTGCTCGGACGAACTTAAGTCACTGGTGCCTCCTCAACAGGTGTTTACTCGTGCAACCAGACTGGCAACTAGGTCCCACCCATTCACAGTCAGGTTAGCCAAATGCAGACGACAATTCTACTCCTGCAGCTTCTTCTCTCGCACTTCCCGCCTGTGGAACTCGCTCCCATATTCTTGCTTTCCTGACGGCTACAACCTCCAGAAATTTAAATGCAATGTCAATACTCATCTATTAACCACTGGACTCTAGCTCTCT